>PVKV010037777.1:0-14508 GCA_004027835.1 Alouatta palliata
CTGTTGGGGGGAAAAAGGGGAGGGACAGCAGGGGGTGGGGAGTTGGGGAGGGATAGCATGGGGAGAAATACCAGATATAGGTGATGGGGAGGAAGGCAGCAAATCACACTGCCATGTGTGTTCCTATGTAACAATCTTGCACGTTCTTCACATGTACCCCCAAACCTAAAATGCAATAAAAAGTATATAAAAAAAAAAGTGAACATTGTTTTTAAATTCAGAAAAATCAACAGGTTGATGCTATGATTGAAATAGAAAGTGAGAGATTCAACACATTTCCAATGTAAAAAATAAAACAAATTTAAACAGTGCATTATATGTCTCAATTACTTTATTGATTACCTTGTTGAAAATAATTTCAATAGAATTAGGAAAGTGAAAATGTCAACAGGTGACCAAAGTTTTTTAATGAGGGAGTATAAACAATTATAATTAGAAATAAATTTTCCAAAGCTTGTTTATTAAAAACAAGGAGGGACTCAGAAGAGTGAGTTGTGAACAGTTTTATAAGAATGCAGAACACGTGTGTGTGTATATGTGTGTGTGTGTGTGTGCGTGTGTGTGTATGTGTAAGAAAGACAACAGGAGAATGTATGTGTGTGAAAGTAACAGATACATTGTGTGTAAAAGTTTTTGTGGAAGAGACTTGAGTTTCTCCTCCTTATGAGGGGAAGCATCTTCTGAGGAGGACACGTTTACTGATATTGCAGTGACAGGGTATAAATTGAAGTTTCAAGTCCCAGAGGGTCAGAGCAGTATACAACCAATAGACAGTATATACTTTGATACTTTAAAGAAGGAAGGGGTAAGAACAGTTAAAAATTTGATATGTTGATATGAATAGTTGCGTGCTGGGATGAATAAGAAATTAATAAAATTTCTGACTAATGACTCTCTGAGGAAGAAAGTAAAAACACTGTTGATCCTCAAGTAGATGTTCATCGCAATGGTCAGCAAAGCTTTTATAAATGAATTTTTAGTAAATTAGAAAAAAAACAACCTTTGAACATGGCATGCAGACAAATTTCTGAATAGCACTGAACGTTTACCTGAAGCTGGAGACCATACATGTGTAATTGTAAAAACTGGCATATTGATACAGTTTCCTTACTAGAGCTATCTGGCATAATGCAGAAGTTGGGGAAGAAGAAAAGTTAGTTATAAAGGTGGATGCAGTAGAAGGAGCATCTCAGAGCCCTGTAAAACTGAACTGGGGTGGTAACAGTAGAGATGACAAGACTTGGGATAAATCCAAAACAAATATATTTTGAACTATAGCAGACTGTGGAAAAAAGAGTTTTCTGGCTATGACTGAGTGGATGGTAGAACCACTTGTTGAATTGAAGAAGACAGGAGCTATAATGTGCCCAGGGGCAAAATATCAAGAGTTCTATTTCAGACTCAATATAAGGAAACTTATGACTATGATGCAAAAAATGCATGAGAGGAAGACAAAATTGAAATATTTGCAGAGCTTGTAAAATAGTATCGAAAAGTATGAAATGTATGTTAAGGCAGGACAGAGGCAATGAAAAGAAGAGATGAATGATTTTGAGAATATTTAAAAAGTAGATATGACAGATTTTGGTTATTTATTGGACAAGGTCTTTTTAAAAGTGAAAGAACTCAGAATTTCAAGCTTGAGAAAATGTGTATTATATATTGAATTAAGAACCAGAAAAATTACACATAAGTTGCAGATAATAGTCTGTCAGTCCCGTCAACATTGGCATGTCTAGGCTTCTTTCCTCAGCTTACTGTTCTTGCAACTCTGTATTCTCTATCTGCAGTAAATTATCTAGTCATAAGATTTTTTCCCAATAGTAATTTTTAAAAATTATGTTATTACATGTTTAAGAACTAAAATAAAACATACTTATTGACTATGCCTCCTGTACCTGATTTTAATTACTTGATATATGCCCTGTAAGAATCTTCTATATATTTACATATAAACTGACATAATCATAAATACATGATTATACTAATACTATATTAGAAAAATTATTTTGCAGATAATATGTTTTCTAATAATCACATGTGGCTACTGCTCCTAGTCCAATAAACTCAAGGTTTATTTTTTAATCAACAAATATTTGTAGAACACTTAATGTGTACCAGACACAGTCCTATGCATGGGACATAGCACCCAGAATATACCACTGAATGCAATTATCTAATATTTTAATATTTTACCTAACAAATGAATATGTACTTTTCTTATTATACTAAATAAGATTTTTATATCAATTAACATAATCATTTTTGTCTTTTCTAGAATCTACATTGTTTTAAAATGTTGAAATATAGTTTTAGGCCTTATTATGTCTCAGTAAAAGATCATGAGGCTTTTGTGTATTTAAAATAATATACCTTTTAATCACTTTCTGAGTTCTTCTATGGTTCTTAGATTATTCAAGTTTTTATTCATTTGTGGGATCAATTTTATTGCTTATATTTTCTAGGGAAAATCTGTATTCTCATACTTATTGGCACATGATATTACAAAAATACACATCATTGTGACAGCTACAATTGATTTATATCTCTTTTAATACTTAAAAAGTGGTAATCTCTGAGCAGAAACCCTACAAGCCAGAAGAGAGTGGGGGCCAATATTCAACATCCTTAAAGAAAAGAACTTTCAACCTAGAATTTCATATCCAGCCAAACTAAGCTTCATAAGTGAAGGAAAAATAAAATCCTTTGCGAACAAGCAAGTACTCAGAGATTTCATCACCACCAGGCCTGCCTTACAAGAGCTCCTGAAAAAGGCACTAAACATAGAAAGGAACAACCAGTACCAGCCACTCCAAAAACATACCAAATGGTAAAGAGCATCAACACAATGAAGAAACTGCATCAACTAACGGACAAAACAGCCAGCTAGCATCAAAATGGCAGGATCAAATTTAGACATAAGAATATTAACCCTAAATGTAAATGGACTAAATGCCCCAATCAAAAGACCCAGACTGGCAAATTGGATAAAAAGCCAAAACCCATCGGTGTCCTGTATCCGGGAAACCAATCTCACATGCAAGGACATACAGAGGCTCAAAATAAAGGGATGGAGGAAGATTTACCAAGCAAATGCAGAGCAAAAAAAAGCAGGAGTTGTAATTCTCATCTCTGATAAAATAGACTTTAAACCAACAAAGATCAAAAGAGACAAAGAAGGACATTACATAATGGTAAAAGGATCAATGCAACAAGAAGAGCTAATGATCCTAAATATATGCACACCCAATACAGGAGCACCCAGACACATAAGGCAACTTCTTAATGACTTACAAGAGATTTAGACTCCCACACAATAATAGTGGGAGACTTGAACAAACCATTGTCAATATTAGACAGATCAACGAGACAGAAAATTAACAAGGATATCCAGGACTTGAACTCAGACCTGGACCAAGCAAATCTAATAGACATTTACAGAACTCTCCACCCCAAATCCACAGAATATACATTCTTCTCAGCACCACATCACACGTACTCTAAAACTGACCACATAATTGGAAGTAAATCACTCCTCAGCAAATGCAAAAGAACGGAAATCATAACAAACAGTCTATCAGACCACAGCGCAATCAAGTTAGAACTCAGGACTCAGAAACTAACTCAGAACCGCACAGCTTCATGGAACGGAACAACTGGCTCTTGAATATTAACTGGATAAACAATGAAATGAAGGCAGAAATAAAGATGTTCTTTGAAACCAACGAGAATGAAGACACAACATACAAGAATCTCTGGGACACATTTAAAGCAGTCTCTAGAGGAAAATATATAGCAATAAATGCCCACATGAGAAGCAATGAGAAATCTAAAATTGACACCCTATCGTCAAAATTGAAAGAGCTAGAGGAGCAAGATGAAGAAAACTCAAAACCTAGCAGAAGACAAGAAATAACTAAGATCAGTACAGAACTCAAGGAGATAGAGACACAAAAAACCCTTCAAAAAACCAATAAATCCAGGAGCTGGTTTTTTGAAAAGATCAACAAAATAGACCACTAGCCAGATTAATAAAAAAGAAAAGAGAAAATAATCAAATAGATGCAATAAAAAACGATAAAGGGGATATCACCACAGATTCCACAGAAATACAAACCATCATCAGAGATTATTACAAACAACTCTATGCACATAAACTAGTAAACCTGGAAGAAATAGATAAATTCCTGGACACTTGCATCCTCCCAAACTTAAACCAAAAAGAAGTCGAAATCCTGAATAGACCAATAACAAGGTCTGAAGTTGAGGCAGCAATTAAGAAGCTACCACTCAAAAAAAGCCCACATCCAGATAGGTTCACAGCCGAATTCTACCAGACATACAAAAAGGAGCTGGTATCATTCCTTCTGAAACTATTCCAAACAATCCAAAAAGAGGGAATCCTTCCCAAATCATTTTATGAGACCAACATCATCCTGATACCAAAACCCGGCAGAGACTCAACAAGAAAAGAAAACTTCAGGCCAATATCCATGATGAACATAGATGCAAAAATCTTCAATAAAATACAGGCAAACTGATTGCAACAGCACATCAAAAAGCTTATCCACCATGATCAAGTAGGATTCATCCCGGGGTTGCAAGCCTGGTTCAACATACACAAGTCTATAAACATAATTCACCACATAAACAGAACCAAAGACAAAAACCACATGATTATCTCAATTGATGCAGAGATGGCCTTTGACAAAATTCATCAGCACTTTATGCTAAAAATTCCCAAGACATTAGGT
Organism: Alouatta palliata; assembly: GCA_004027835.1. Lineage (NCBI taxonomy): Eukaryota > Metazoa > Chordata > Mammalia > Primates > Atelidae > Alouatta > Alouatta palliata. Next base: position 4,755 of record PVKV010037777.1, read on the forward strand.
ATTGATGGAATGTATCTCAAAATAATAAAAGCTATTTATGACAAACCAACAGCCAATATCATCCTGAATGGGCAAAAACTGGAAGCATTCCCTTTGAATTCTGGCACTAGACAAGGATGCCCTCTATCCCCACTCCTATTCAATATAGTACTGGAAGTTTTAGCCAGATCAATCAGCCAAGAACAGAAAATAAAGGGTATTCATATAGAAAAGGAGGAAGTCAAATTGTCTCTATTTGCAGACGACATGATTGTATATCTAGAAGATCCCATTGTCTCAGCACAAAATCTCCTGAAACTGATAAGCAAATTCAGCAAAGTCTCAGGATACAAAATCAATGTGCAAAAATCACAAGCATTCCTATACACCAATAAGAGACTTAAAGAGAGCCCAATCATGAGCAAACTCCCATTCACAATTGCTACAAAAAGAATAAAATACCTAGGAATACAACTAAAAAAGGATGTAAAGGACCTTTTCAAAGAGAACTACAAACCACTGCTCAATGAAATAAGAGAGGACACAAACAGATGTAGAAACATTCCATGTTCATGGTTAGGAAGAATCAATATCATGAATATGGCCATACTGCCCAAAGTAATTTACAGATTCAATGCTATCGCCATCAAGCTACCAATGACCTTCTTCACAGAACTGGAAAAAAACACCTTAAAATTCATATGAAACCAAAAGAGAGCCCACATAGCCAAGTCAATTCTAAGCAAAAAGAACAAAGCTGGAGGCATCACACTATCAGACTTCAAACTATAGTACAAGGCTACAGTAATCAAAACAGGATGGTACCGGTACCAAAACAGAGATATAGACCAATGGAACAGAACAGAGGCCTCCGAGGCAACACAACACATCTACAACCATCTGATCTTTGACAAACCTGACCAAAACAAGCAATGGGGAAAGGATTCCCAGTTTAATAAATGGTGTTGGGAAAACTGGCTAGCCATGTGCAGAAAGCAGAAACTGGACCCCTTCCTGACACCTTACACTAAAATTAACTCCAGATGGATTAAAGACTTAAACATAAGACCTAACATCATAAAAACTCTAGAAGAAAATCTAGGCGAAACCATTCAGGACATAGGCGTAGGCAAGGACTTCATGACCAAAACAGCAAAAGCATTGGCAACAAAAGCCAAAATAGACAAATGGGACCTAATCAAACTCCACAGTTTCTGCACAGCAAAAGAAACAGTCATTAGAGTGAATCGGCAACCAACAGAATGGGAAAAATGTTTGCAGTCTACCCATCTGACAAAGGGCTGATACCCAGAATCTACAAAGAACTAAAACAGATTTACAAAAAAAAAAAAACAAGCCCATTCAAAAGTGGGCAAAGGATATGAACAGACACTTTACAAAAGAAGACATACATGAGGCTAACAAACATGAAAAAATGCTCATCATCACTGGTCATTAGAGAATTGCAAATCAAAACTACATTGAGATACCATCTCATGCCAGTTAGAATGGCGATTATTAAAAAATCTGGAGACAACAGATGCTGGAGAGAATGTGGAGAAATAGGAACACTTTTACACTGTTGGTGGGAGTGTAAATTAGTTCAACCATTGTGGAAGACAGTGTGGCGATTCCTCAAGGACCTAGAAATAGAAATTCCATTTGATCCAGCAATTCCATTACTGAGTATATATCCAAAGGATTATAAATCGTTCTACTATAGGGACACATACACATGAATGTTTGTTGCAGCACAGTTTACAATAGCAAAGACCTGGAACCAACTCAAATGCCCATCAATGAGAGACTGGACAGGGAAAATGTGGCACATATACACCATGGAATATTATGCAGCCATCAAAAACGATGAGTTCATGTCCTTTGTAGGGACATGGATCAACCTGGAAACCATCATTCTCAGCAAACTGACACAAGAAAAGAAAATCAAACACTGCATGTTCTCGCTTATAGGCGGGTGTTGAACAGTGAGAACACATGGACACAGAGAGGGGAACATCACACACTGGGGTCTGTCGAGGGGAAATAGGGGAGTAACAGCAAGGGGTGGGGAGTTGGGGAGAGATAGCATGGGGAGAAATGCCAGATATAGGTGATGGGGAGGAAGGCAGCAAATCACACTGCCATGTGTGTACCTATGCAACAATTTTGCATGTTCTTCACATGTACCCCAAAACCTAAAATGCAATAAAAAAATGGTGATCTTCAGGTTTTTAGTATATTTGTCTCTTGCCTTTTTATGTATTTCTTACTTTATTCCTTCCAGTGGCCTTTTCTTTATTTTTGCTATTCGTTTTTTAGCTTCATAGTTTGAATACTTAATTTAGGATTAATTTTTTAACTTTAAGTTCAGGAATACACGTGCAGGTTTGTTACATAGGTAAATTTATAGCATAGGGGTTGGTTGTACAGATTATTTCATTGCCCAGCTATTAAGCCTAGTACCCATTAGTTATTTTTCCTGATCCTCTCTTTCCTTCCACTCTCTACCCTCTGATAGGCCCCAGTGTTTGTCATTCCCCACCATGTGTCCATGTGTTCTCATAATCTAGTTCTTACTTATAAGTGAGAACTGGGTATTCGGTTTTCTGTTCCTGCATTAGTTTGCCTAGGATAATGGCCTCCAATCCATTCATGTTCTTGCAAAGGACATAATCCCATTTTTGGGGGAGGTGTTAAATGGTAAATTTATTTTTTAATTGTAACAAATATGTCATTAGTATGTTCTTCAGTTTTGGGTCACATGGCAACAGTGTCTTAAGTTTCTTTTGAAATTCATTTCAGGAATTTTAAGGTTACGGATCTCTCAAAAAAATATTTGCTATGTTTTACCTCTTTTAAGATTGTAAACAGTACAAAAAGTCACAGATATTAGAATTAGCTAGTGATCACTGGCTATTCTAAATAGTCTCTAAGACGTGAATTCTCTCTTCACCAGATGTCTAATTGAGAGAAGTCCCAAAGATTTCACTGATCATATTAATAACTTTATTAAAAGTTGATCATTATTCATTAAAATTTAGATATTTTTAATACAAATATAAATGAATTCTAAACCAAAACTCTTAACCAGACTAACTTCAATTTTATGAATTGCAAAATCTTCTTGATTGATTGCTCTATTGAGAGGATCTTGTATGCTTTTAGAGAAAGATTAAATCCCACTGTAAGAGATGGTAAATTTTAGTCAAAGACTAGAACACAACTTACAGAATAGATAATTAGGCTTGACAGTTAACACCTTAGTTATTCACACTGTACAATGGAACAAAAGAATCTTAATATTTCTCCTTTATAGCTGTATTTGATCATTCAGAAACACTTTGGTTTTCATATTTACAGTTAAATCTTTTAGTTCAAGCCTAAAATGTATATATTTCCTATATGCAACTTTTAAAGATGTTTGTGTTAGGAGGAAATAAAAAAGCTAAAAAAAGACCTGGAAAATTTCTATCCTTCATTTTTCAAAGAAATTGAAGATTTTAAGTATAATTAGCAAGAAAGAAGTGAAGAAGAATATTCTCTAAGAAGAGAAGGTTAAAAAATACTTTCAGAATAATTGGGAGTTAAATTAACTGGCCCTGTTGCTGCTTCTGAAGAGTTTGAAGATGAAGAAGAAAGTCCTGTTAATTTTCTTATTTACTAAAGGTCACCTATAAGCTTCATTTAATTTAACTATTTACTAACTTTATAAGTTAAAATTCACCTGGAAATGAGCAGTTATCTGAACTGTAGTATTTCCTCCTCACTACAGCTCACTTCAGCTCTCATTGTGAACATTTCTTGTCTTCTAGCTTTGGGATTCATTTGCTCTTAGTTCTCTAGCTCCTTTAGTTGTGATGTTAGGTTGTTAACTTGATGTCTTTCTAACTCTTTGATGTGGGCATTTAGTGTTACACATTTCCCTCTTAACACTGCCTTACTTCTGTCCCAGAGACTCTGGTACATTACATCTTTATTCCCAATAGTTTCAAAGAACTTCTTGATATCTGCCTTAATTCCATTATTTACCCAAAAGTAATTCAGGACCAGTTTATACAATTTCCATGTAATTGCATGGTTTTGAGTGAACTTCTTAGTCTTGAATCTAATTTGATTGTGCTGTGGTCTGAGAGACTGTTATGATTTAAGTGTTTTGCGTTTGCTGAGGAGTTTTTTTTTACTTCTGATTATGGGATCAATTTTAGAGAAAGTGCCATGTGGCAATGGCAAGAATTGAATTTTAGGACCTCCATTTCATGTCCAGAGAGTTGGAAATTGATTGATTGGGGAAAACAAAACAAGAAAACAGACACTTAGTGTCAGATGTTTTGTAGATGAATAAAAACTTATTTTTTTCCCAGAGGTATTAAGACAACTCAAATACTGAAAGTAAAACTAATGAAATGTAAACAATATCTGAATCTAAAAGTCTATTAAATATTACAGAAAACAATATCAAAGATCTAAATAGAGATGGGAATATGCTATGATAGCTTATATAATGGGAGACTCAAATATTTTAAAGCAGTCCTATTCCTCAAATTGATTTATGGATTTAAGGCAATCTCAATCCAAAAATCCACCCCGGATGTGTGTGTGTGTGTGTGTGTGTGTGTAGTGTGTGTGTGTTTAGTGTGTCTGTGTGAGAGAGAGAGAAAGACAAAGAGACAGAGAGAGAGAGCATGTTAAAAACTGGATCTAAAAAGTATATGGAATAAAGGGTTTCAGAATAGCCAAGATAAACTTGAAGAACCAAAACAAATTGGGAGCTACTCATTATCAACATTTTTCATTAATTAGACTGATAAAGTGGTATAGTACTAGCAAGAGAAACCGAAAGAGAAATTGCTGTATGTATTCACCTCATTTATGACAAAGAAGAAGACACTGATTTCCAAATGAAAAGGGATAATCTTAATATGTGGTGCTGGATACACGGACACTAGATCTTTCTATGTGGGTGGGGTAGGGATTGACGAAAGGAAGAATCTTAATCTCTACCTAACAGAAACCTTGAAATAAATCACATATGAATTGTCAATGTGAATGTAAAAGCTGAACAAAGAAAGTTTTCAGAGGAAAACATAGAAGAGGATCTACAAACCTAAAGGTAACTAAATATTTTTTAAATAGGATGTTTAAAGCAAGAACCATAAAGAAAGAGTTGATATATTTTGCTACGTTAAAATAAGAACTCTCTGTCAAAGACAACATTGAGAAAGTGTAAAGACAAACCAAAGCATGAGCAAAAATATTTTCAGAATATTCATCCAACAAATGACTCTTTCAGAATATGTAAGGAAATTCTACAATGAATAAAACAAAAATAAAATCTTTTATGATGGCCAATAACTTGTACAGGGATTTCATAAAAGAAGATATTTATATAACCAATAAACAAAGGGAAACCATTTAATCTGTTGCATCATTAGAAGAATGCAAAATAACACCACAAATTACATTGCACACTCATCTAAATGGTTATAATTAAAAAGTCAAGTAGGTAAGTGTTTGAGAGTGTGTGAAATCAAGATAGTGATACTTTCTTTAGAATTGGGTGTTGGAAAATGGTAATTACTGGAAAAAGGCACAAGTCCTGATTTGAGTAGCTCAAGGTTGTAATAAAGGTATCAGCTGGTCTGTGTTTGCATATAGCAGCTTGGCCAGGAAGAATCTGCTTACAAGCCCACTTGAGTTGACAGTATAAATTTGCATTTGGTTTTAAGACTCAGCGTACTGACATCCTGCTACCTGTCATCTTGCAGTAACCCTCAGCTCCTATAAGCTTCTCACTTTTCTTTGTCACATGGGGTTTCCCAATATTCCCACTTACTCTATTAAACCAACAAAGAGAGAATCTAGAATGAATCTGCTAGCCAGATGGAGTCTCAAACATAAAACAACACAATCAAAGAGTTTTGTCCCTTTATCTGTGACATATCCTAATAGTTATAAAGAAGTTATGAGCAAGGATTATGATGGTATGAATACCAGAAGGCTGGGATCATGAGGAAAAGAACACTCTAGAGTCTGGTCAACAGTTTTATTTACCTCATGCCTGAGATATTGAAGAACTAAGAACTTTCCTCTGTGGCCCACTCATGTATTTGTCCCCAACAGCCATTCCTCCTCCTCTGTCTTACACATAACCTAATCTACTAAATGCTTCTCTCCACCCCTCTTGAAAAAATCCAAATTGCAGAAACAATGGCAAGTAATTCAAAAGTGCAATTTCTTTCTTGATATAATTTTCCAGAAACGATATACTATGAATCAGGTGGCATCTCATTAAAAAAACAAAAATTAGCCCTTTTCCTCAAGTTGTAATATTCCTTTGAAACTTCTGAAGCCCACTATTTTCAAATAAAAAACTATTCTAATAATGAACCATTTGATTTTCTTCCACAGCCCATAGGTTAATTAAGATAACTTCATTTTTATTTTATTTATTTATTTATTTATTTATTTATTTATTTTACTTAGGCAGATTTTGCAGCTTCAAGGAATTGCAATGGGTAATATAGCCTTTCCTCCAGGTTGGATAAAGCCCTGTAAAGCTGGATTTACAGGCTTTGCAGATTTCTTTTAACTTCTTGTGATGACAACTCAGAATTTTTATTTTAGGTCACTATTTCCAAATGAAATAATTTAAGACTGGATTTCTCCAGTAAGTTTGGCTCTTCACATAAGATTTGATGCAATATTCATTATTCTATAAATAATTTAGAAATACATATATTATGTCCTTTATCCAATGTAAGAACACTATTTAATTTCTTGTTGGTATTTTTTCCAAAAATTTGTTGCTGATTTCTCCTTTTAATTCATAATGGCCAAAAATAAATCTCAAGAAGCTATATGCCTTATTATGCACTTACTTTGGTTTCAAATATACACTTTTTTTTTTTTTTTTTTTTTTGCATAGGGCTTTTAGAAGAAATATTCATTGATGGTTTGGTCCAAAATTAAATATAGCTTTCTTAGTTCAACTTTCAAAATTAAAGAATTTTAATTCTCTCTGGATTTTCTTTAAATGCTAGTAGTGTTCAAAATTGTTAATGTTCTATTTCTGTGTATTGTTTTTTCACTTTTAAACATAATGAAAATAATTATTTTTAGAATAGCATTTTGTTCCTTTAGAGATACTTGTTTTCTGTCATCTTGTTTTATGCTTTCTTTATGCTCTTTGTTATTTTGCTACTTTTTAAAATCTCCTTTACTATAATAGAAATTATGCACTTGTCTGGCTTGATGCTTATTCTTCTGTTTATATGTCTTTGAAATTTCTTTTTCTCTAATTTGGTAGGGTAGAAATTGAACAGATGTGCTATATATTCCACCCTACCAAAAGTCTTACAGACTGTTTTATTTCTGTGATAACTTGGAAGAAATATATATTGTTTTTATTTCTACTTGTGGTCACATTTATGTGTATTATGCTGTTGTACTTCTCAATATTGATAATAAAACAATTTTTACTTTCTATTTAATAGAAAAGCTGAACTTGCCATTTTTTCTTTCTTTACATTTTCACCTTCTACTCCCAAATATTTTAAAATTTAATCTAAATATATAATTTATCCTTATTAACATATTAGATATATATTTTTCAATAAAAACTTTGACATTTGTGTTTTATAATATACTGTTAAAAGAAGTATTTAAGACTTTTTCTCTCAGCTGAGATAAATAAAGAACTTGGAGATTTTCACTCTGATCCTTGCAACAAGAAGACATACTGCACTGAAATTGATTACTTTTCTTCAATCTATCAAAAAATTGACTTTACAGAGCAAACTGCTACCCTGAAATCTGGAGAGACAAGTAAATATACAGAATATAGAGAATCACAGCTTCCATCAGCTTGCTTGAAGAAGAAGACATTGGAACTACAAACTAGTCAGAACAGTTGATTGCTAACTTTGAGGGTGAGAAGCTCAATGTGGAATACCATGAAGGTGAAAAACATCTGGGTTACACCTCTCCTTTCTCTCTCTCTCTGTCTCTCTCTCTCTCTCTCTCTCTCTTTCTCTCTCTCTCTCTCTCTCTCTCACACACACACACACACACACACACCACAATTTTGTACGTGTTACATATAGAAACCCACAAGGTTTTTACAGTGAAGATCCAAGCCAAAAAAAAAAAAAAAAAAAAAAGTCTTCATCTTTCTGGCAGAGGAGAAAAAATGCAACCAATTTAAAATACTCCCAGAACATTTTTTCCAGACAAAGATCAATACTCAGAGGAAAAGGCTTTACAGGGCCTTATCCAACCTGGAAGAAAGGCTATTATCCACTGCAATTCCTTGTACATACTGTCTCACATAAGGGAGCAAAAACATAGAAACATTGTAAAGGTCAGAGATGAAAGATATAGACTCATTAAAAGACTGATATTTTATCATAGGATTATAGAACTTTTTCCCTCCCTGACACCCTACGGGACATCACCAGAGCTTTAGTATAATAACAGTTTTTGCAACTGAAAGAATCACAATGTGCAGACTCTATTTAAGAATAAATTCTTAGGGAAAACCAAAGACAAAGGGTCAGACAAAAAACAGACGCTAGAAGAAATTGTAAACTCTAACACCTACAGCTGTAGCAGACAACACAAGTCATAGTCAGATTAACATAAAGGTCACATTAAAGAAGGCTCATTTACCTCAGCTTCTATTAAATAGTACATCATGTTCATATTTCAACAAAAAAATTTCAAGGTATGCTAATAGGCAAGAAAAACCTTTCAGAAAACAAACCGATCATTAGAATAAATTCAGATATGGTACAGAGTTTGGAATTTCCACAATGGGAATTAGAAACAATTATGATTATTATGTTAATGTGTTAATGAAAAAGGTAGACAACATGCAAGCACAGATGGGGAATGTGCACAGAAAAAAACTCAAAGAGAGAATCAAAAGAATATTCTAAAATCCAAAACATTGTAAAAAAATTAATAATTCCTTTAATAAATAATTCCTTTAACTAAATAGTAAATTGAAAATAATCTGAAAAAGAATTATTCAGCTTAAAGATAAGTCAATAGAAACTCCTAAGTCTGAAATTCAAAGAGAAAAATAAGTAAGAGCAGAAAAGAATATCCAAAATTGTAAGATAATTTCAACAGAGGCAACATATACATAATTGGAATACCAAAGGAAAATAAAGAAGGGTGCAAAAAATTTTTTGAAGTAATAATGGAACAAATTTTTTTAAGAAAACTAATGACAAACACCAAACCACAAATCTAGGCAGTTCACAGAACACTATACAGTTTAATTACAAAACCTATGGGTTTTCTGCACATGGCTAGCCAGTTTTCCCAACACCATTTATTAAACAGGGACTCCTTTCCCCATTGCTTGTTTTTGTCAGGTTTGTCAAAGATCGGATGGTTGTAGATGTGTTGTGTTGCCTCGGAGGCCTCTGTTCTGTTCCATTGGTCTATATCTCTGTTTTGGTACCAGTACCACGCTATTTTGATTACTGTAGCTTTGTAGTATAGTTTGAAGTCCGGTAGTGTAATGCCTCCAGCTTTGTTCTTTTTGCTTAGAATTGACTTGGCTATGCAGGCTCTCTTTTGGTTCCATATGAAGTTTAAGGTGGTTTTTTCCAGTTCTGTGAAGAAGGTCATTGGTAGCTTGATAGGGATAGCGTTGAATCTGTAAACTACTTTGGGCAGTATGGCCATTTTCACGATATTGATTCTTCCTAGCCATGAACATGGAATGTTTCTCCATCTGTTTGTGTCCTCTCTTATTTCATTGAGC
>PVKV010037778.1:0-14518 GCA_004027835.1 Alouatta palliata
TCCCACACAATAATAGTGGGAGACTTGAACACCCCATTGTCAATATTAGACAGATCAACAAGACAGAATATTAACAAGGATATCCAGGACCTGAACTCAGACCTGGACCAAGCAAACCTAATAGACATTTATAGAACTCTCCACCCCAAATCCAAAGAATATACATTCTTCTCAGCACCACATCGCACCTACTCTAAAATTGACCACATAATTGGAAGTAAATCACTCCTCAGCAAATACAAAAGAACAGAAATCATAACAAACAGTCTCTCAGACCACAGTGCAATCAAGTTAGAACTCAGAATTCAGAAACTAACTCAGAACCGCACAGCTTCATGGAAACTGAACTGGCTCTTGAATGTTGACTGGATGAACAATGAAATGAAGGCAGAAATAAAGATGTTCTTAGAAACCAACGAGAACGAAGACACAACATACCAGAATCTCTGGACACATTTAAAGCAGTGTCTAGAGGAAAATAATATATATCAATAAACGCCCACATGAGAAACAAGGAGAGATCTAAAATTGACACCCTATCATCAAAATTGAAAGAGCTAGAGGAGGAAGATCAAGAAAACTCAAAACCTAGCAGAAGACAAGAAATAACTAAGATCAGAGCAGAACTGAAGGAGATAGAGAAACAAAAAACCCTTCAAAAAATCAATAAATCCAGGAACTGGTTTTTTGAAAAGATCAACAAAATAGATCACTAGCCAGATTAATAAAAAAGAAAAGAGAGAATAATCAAATAGATGCAATAAAAAACGATAAAGGGGATATCACCACAGATTCCACAGAAATACAAACCACCATCAGAGATTTCTACACACAACTCTAGGCCCATAAACTAGTAAACCTGGAAGAAATGAATAAATTCCTGGACATTTGCATCCTCCCAAGCCTAAACCAGGAAGAAGTCGAAACCCTGAATAGACCAATAACAAGGTGTGAAGTGGAGGCAGCAATTAAGAGCCTACCACCCAAAGAAAGTCCAGGTCCAGATGGGTTCACAGCCAAATTCTACCAGACATACAATGAGGAGCTGGTAGTATTCTTTCTCAAAGTATTCCAACCAATCCAAAAAGAGGGATTCCTTCCCAAATCATTTTATGAGACCAACATCATCCTGATACCAAAACCTGGCAGAGACTCAGCAAGAAAAGAAAACTTCAGGCCAATATCCATGATGAACATAGATGCAAAAATCTTCAATAAAATACTGGCAAACTTATTGCAACAGCACATCAAAAAGCTTATCCATCACGATCAAGTAGGATTCATCCTGGGGTTGCAAGGCTGGTTCAACACATGCAAGTCTATAAACATAATTCACCACATAAACAGAACCAAAGACAAAAACTACATGATTATCTCAATTGATGCAGAGATGGCCTTTGACACAATTCAACAGCCCTTTATGCTAAAAACTCTCAACAAACTAGGTATTGATGGAACGTATCTCAAAACAATGAAATCTATTTATGACGAACCAACAGCCAATATCATACTGAATGGGCAAAACCTGGAAGCATTCCCTTTGAAATCTGGCACTAGACAAGGTGCCCTCTCTCACTACTCCTATTCAATATAGTACTGGAAGTTCTAGCCAGAGCAATCAGGAAAGAAAAAGAAATAAAGGGTATTGAAATAGGAAAGGAGGAAGTAAAACTGTCTCTATTTGCAGATGACATGATTGTATGGAAAGGAGGAAGTCAAACTCTCTATTTGCAGATGACATGATTGTATATCTAGAAGATCCTATCGTCTCAGCCCCAAATCTCCTGAAACTGATAAGCAACTTCAGCAAGTCTCAGGATACAAAATCAATGTGCAAAAATCACAAGCATTCCTATACACCAATAAGACTTAAAGAGAGCCAAATCAAGAACAAAGTGCCATTCACAATTGCTACAAAGAGAATAAAATACCTAGGAATACAACTAACAAGGAATGTAAAGGACCTCTTCAAGGAGAACTACAAACCACTGCTCAACGAAATAAGAGAGGACACAAACAGATGGAGAAACATTCCATGTTCATGGTTAGGAAGAATCAATATCGTGAAAATGGCCATACTGCCCAAAGTAATTTACAGATTCAATGCTATCCCATCAAACTACCAATGAGCTTCTTCACAGAACTGGAAAAAAAACACCTTAAATTTTATATGGAACCAAAAGAGAGCCCGCATAGCCAATTTAATTCTAAGCAAAAAGAACAAAGCTGGAGGCATCACACTCCCAGACTTCAAACTATACTACAAGGCTACAGTAATCAAAAACAGCATGGTACTGGTACCAAAACAGAGATCTAGACCAATGCAACAGAACAGAGGCCTCAGAGGCAACACAACACATCTATAACCATCTGATCTTTGACAAACCAAAAACAAGCAATGGGGAAAGGATTCCCTGTTTAATAAATGGTGTTGGGAAAACTGGCTAGCCATGTGCAGAAAGCAGAAACTGGACCCCTTCCTGACACCTTACACTAAAATTAACTTCAGATGGATTAAAAACTTAAACATAAGACCTAACACCATAAAAACCCTAGAAGAAAATCTAGGCAAAACCATTCAGGACATAGACATAGGCAAGGACTTCATGACCAAAACACCAAAAGCATTGGCATCAAAAGCCAAAATAGACAAATGGGACCTAATCAAACTCCACAGCTTCTGCAGAGCAAAAGAAACAGTCATTAGAGTGAATCAGCAACCAACAGAATGGGAAAACATTTTTGCAGTCTACCCATCTGACAAAGGGCTGATACCCAGAATCTACAAAGAACTAAAACAGATTTACAAGAAAAAAACAAACAAGCCCATTAAAAAGTGGGCAAAGGACATGAACAGACACCTTACAAAAGAATACATACATGAGGCCAACAAACATATGAAAAAATGCTCATCATCACTGGTCATTAGAGAAATGCAAATCAAAACTACATTGAGATACCACCTCACGCCAGTTAGAATAGTGATCATTAAAAAATCTGGAGACAACAGATGCTGGAGAGGATGTGGAGAAATAGGAACACTTTTACACTGTTGGTGGGAGTGTAAATTAGTTCAACCATTGTGGAAGACAGTGTGGCGATTCCTCAAGGACCTAGAAATAGAAATTCTATTTGACCCAGCAATCCCATTACTGGGTATGTATCCAAAGGATTATAAATCGTTCTACTATAAGGACACATGCACACGAATGTTCACTGCAGCACTGTTCACAATAGCAAAGACCTGAAACCAACCCAAATGCCCATCGATGATAGACTGGACAGGGAAAATGTGGCACATATACACCATGGAATATTATGCAGCCATCAAAAACGATGAGTTCATGTCCTTTGTAGGGACATGGATGAACCTGGACACCATCATTCTCAGCAAACTAACACAAGAACAGAAAATCAAACCGCATGTTCTCACTTATAGGTGGGTGTTGAACAATGAGAACACATGGACACAGGGAGGGGAGCCTCACACACTGGGGTCAGTTTGGGGGAAATAGGGGAGGGACAGCAGGGGGTGGGGAGTTGGGGAGAGATAGCATGGGGAGAAATGCCAGATATAGGTGATGGGGAGGAAGGCAGCAAATCACACTGCCATGTGTGTACCTATGCAACAATTTTGCATGTTCTTTACATGCACCCCAAAACTTAAAATGCAATAAAAAAGTGTATTTAAAAAATTTTTAATCTTTGGCAGCTTGTAAAGATAGACTATTGTTATTAATTTTTTTCTTTTTGAGATGGGATCTTGCTCTGTTGCCCAGGCTGGAGTGCAGTGGCGTGATCATGGCTAACTGTAGCCTTGAACTCCTGGGCTCAAGCAATCCTCCCATGTCAGCTTTTTGAGTAGCTATGACTACAGGTGCACAATGCTGCAATCAGCTAATTAAAAAAAATAATAATTGTAGAGATGAGGTCTTTCTATGTTGACCAGGCTGGTTGGGAACTCTGGCCTCAAGTGATTCTCCTGCCTTGGCCTCCCAAAGTCCTGGGATTACAGGCATGAGCCACCCTGCCAAGCGGATTATTGTTATATTAATTTCTAATATAATTTTATTGTGGTAGAGACTGTTTGACCCAGCACCTGATGTATGTTGGTAAGTGTATCGTGAAAAGAAAGAACAAAATGTTGAACATGTTAAGTCTTAACCTCAAAGGCAGTGATGCTTGACTTTATTTTTTAAGGGGAGAGCTCATAAATGTCTTTGAGAATAGTATGGAAGTTAGAGCTTTCCTCTCCAGAAAAACATGTTTACCGATGCATTTACTTCTTTTGCATACCATTTCCAACATTTTATGAATGAGAACAAGATGGGAGTTCTCAATACCTCACATCAGACCACTTTTTTAGGAGGTGATATTTTTAAAGAATCTCTTTAAATTGAGGTATAATTTAAATACTGTATAATGCAGAGATGGTTAGGTATATAGTTCACTGAGTTTTGACTAATACATGCAGACATGTAACCACATCCCTCTCAAGATATATAAAGCATTTCCATCACTCCAGATGGTTCCCCCAGGTTCTTTGCTAATCAATGTCCACACACCCAGAGACAACCACTTTTGAAGGGGATTTTTAGTTCACATTCATAGTGTCTGCATTTCCTGAAGACTGTGTTACAGACACAACATTCCTAGAAAGTGGTTACATGATAAGAAATGGTCAACTGTTTGTATTACATAAAAAAAGAATGCAACAGCATCCCAAAAGGGTCCTAGAAACCTAGTTAATGATCTATGCTGTCACAAGCCCTTAGGCCTTTTTTAGATGGCTTGAAGCATCTCAGAAAATAGAACCATCTTTAGAAAGTGATTTTGTCCAACTGACCCTCAGAAAAAAATCAACATAGCCCAAAGCAACTTCCAATCTTATCTTTTACCTGATCAGCTTCCGAATCTGAGGGGACCACCAGCACCACGTCACCCCTTTGTAAGGTAAGTTCATCAGAATTTGCTGCCTCAAAATCATGCAGCGTTTCCACCTGCAAAAGATAAAAATAATACATAAAAATCAGTTTTCCAGCCAGATTATAAGCAGACACTCCTAAAAGCACTCTCCAAGCTGGATGAAAAGATGAAGAAAAAATGTACCATATCCCAAAAAAGAAGGCGGCCTCTAAAGCCAGAAGAGAAGTCCTATTCTCTGATATGAGGGCCATTCACATGTATATTTATTAATAGTAATGCAAGGCCCTCTACAACAGGGGAAAGTATTATATAAATCAAATTTTAATTCATCTTATTTTTGTTGGAGATTTGCATTTTATTATCACTGATGCGTTATTATTTTGTGTTGTTTAACTGGAACCAAAAATATCTAAAGCTCCTCTAACCCCAGTGTTTGTCAAACAATAATCAGGAAAACCACCATTTGCAGGTTAGACAGCAATTACTACTTAATAAAACTCTGTAATCAATTTCTGTGTAAATATATTTCCTTCCTTCCCTATCGAACCCTATAAGCAATGGCAACCAATTTCTTTTGCTTTCCCATTTTGCAAAAGATTTCCTTAAAATTTTATTATAGAAAATTTTTTTAAAGCAGAAGGAATAATATAATGAACTCCCATGCATCTGTCACCCAGTCTGAATAACTCTACCGTCATGGCTGACTTTATTTTTCCCACACCCTTCCCCTCAACTCCACCTGAGAGTAAACATCCCCTTTAAAGTGTGTATTTTCCCATTGAGCATTATCATAGAACCGTAAACTGTCAGAGCTGGAAATGGATTACGTTATCCCTAAATCAATTTCTCTGATGGGAAAACTGATACCTAGAGAGAGGGTCTATATAGGGTGCCTTAGGTTATACTACAGTTAGTGCAGAAGCCAGGATGGGTGCAGCAAGCCCTGGCTGTGCTTGGCACAAGGGTTCTTGGACTCCTTGTGCTCCAATTAAAACAGAACCTGGCAGGAAACAACCCGCTATCTAAATATTTAATTTTTCTTCAAATTAATGCATTCATAAATCCATTATAGCCACCCCCGTCCCCACAAGAGGTAGCAAAGTAACAGTTACTTTCTAACGTAGAGAGACAAAGACAGAGAGAGAGAGAGAAAATCATATGACATTTTACACTCTAGAAGAAAAAGAGCTGAAGTTTGAAATGTAAAATCAAATTTAAAAATTTAAAACTCTGGCTGGGCATGGTGGCTCACACCTGTAATCGCAGTACTTTGACAAGCTGAGGTGGGCAGATCATGAGGTCAGGAGTTCAAGACCAGCCTGGCAAACATAGTGAAACCCTGTCTCTACTAAAAATACAAAAAATTAGCCAGGCGTGGTGGTGGGTGCCTATAGTCCCAGCTATTCATAAGGCCGAGGCAGGAGAATCACATGGACCCAGGAGGCAGAGGTTGCAGTGAGTGAATATCGCGCCACTGCACTCCAGCCTGGAGTCTCACACTCCAGTGTGAGACTCTATGGCAAAAACAAACCAACCTTAAAATTCCATATCAGATTCTGTTAGGAAACATCTGAAACAGGAAACA
The DNA here is from genome assembly GCA_004027835.1 of Alouatta palliata. NCBI lineage: Eukaryota > Metazoa > Chordata > Mammalia > Primates > Atelidae > Alouatta > Alouatta palliata. Next base: position 6,512 of record PVKV010037778.1, read on the forward strand.
TTGGGTGAAGCCAGTGTTTTTAGGTATTTTTTGGTAAGTTTTTTGGAAATAATCCTTTGGTTTATGAAGGCTGTAAGTAGCCTGTCTAAGCAAAACCTTCTTCCTGTTAACTTGGCCGCCACTTTTTTTTTTTTTTTTTTTTTTTTTTTTGAGACGAAGTCTCGCTCTGTCACCAGGCTGGAGTGCAGTGGCGCAATCTCATCTCACTGCAACCTCCGCCTCCTGGGTTCAAGCGATTCTTCTGCCTCAGCCTCCCAAGTAGCTGGGACCACAGGCGTGTGCCACCACGCCTGGCCTTAGCCACCTTTTTTCCCCTGCCTTTTGGTTGAAGTTCATTCATATATAAATCCATTAATTTACAAAATATTTATGGGTTCCCTACTCTGTGTCATGCAGCCACAAGTGCCAGTGACTGAATGACTGCTGCCCTACCCCCAGAGGAGTATAATGCAGTTAGGAGCACTTGGTGATTCCAAGGCCTGGTCTGAGCCATGCTGGACATATTCACAGGCACCCCAGGGAGGAGAGGAGGGAGGGCTGGAAGGGACTCTGCCATTCATTACCCAGGGGCATCCTGTTTACTCTGTGGTGAACTTCCTTTTAATTATTCTTTGTTAAAACATGAAAATGTATTACTGTAGTCCTGGCTTGTCCAAGCGATGTGGTGAAGGGAAAGCAGTTGAGAGAAATAATTGCAAAAAGGAAAAACTGGAAAACCAAAAAAACCAAAGGCTTGAGCAAAAGGGATTCAAAGCAAAGAAAGGACAAATGAGATTAAAAAATAAGAAGACCTTGTAGAGAAAGCCAGGAGGCAATTCCTGAGAGGCCTCTTTTGCAGATGCTATCTGGTCAGTAGCCCCCATGGCTGGTGCGGAAGGCATGGGCTGAAGGTCCTGGAGAGGCTTCTGCTCTGTAGCCAGCTCCGGCGTCTCGCTGGTGGGGCCCAGAGGAGCTGCATCCTCGGTGGTCTCCTTAGGCTCTGCGCCTATGGTTATTTCATGTTCTCCTTCCTCTTCATGGTTGGAGGCAGGCTCTATGACCACCGAAGGGATGACCTTCTCCTGGAGGAAGAAAAACTGTGGCGGTGCCCAGCAGGACCCGGGAAACAGGACCTCCTTGTCCTGTACAACCTGCCTTGCCACTTCCATACTTCCTCACCAGTCAGACTCAGGCTCCAGGCCTCTGCTGTGCCACACAGCTTCCTCCTGTTCCTCCTGAGGCCTAAACCCTTAATGGAGCCAGGCACTTGGTAAACATGAGGTTTCTGTGGGAATGGGGAAGAGGGATAGGGGGTGGGAGACCATCCCGAAAGGAACTGCAGGAGGAGCCAATGCAGGCCGGCCTGGTTCTTGTCCCACGACGCCCTAACTCTTGCCGCTGACAGTTCACTTCCTGGGAGCCCCTCCCCACCGTCGCCCAGTCGCCTGAACCATGCTTGCTGGTGAAGATCCAGCCAGGGTTTGGAGATCATTCACCAGTCCTTCACTTGTGATTATTATTCCAGCTCCAACTGCCCCGGCTGCTGGAGGGACCACAGCTCCAAGTACTCTAGTGTCTGAACGAAAGGGTTAGGACCACTCTTTCACTTGTTTAACACAGATGAGCACAGAAGGGAGTTTTATCAGCAGAACAGGAGTCTTTCTATACTCCCTCTGCTATCAGCAGACTAGAGCACTAACATTCATCAATTTGGAGAGATAATACAGTCTTTCCATGAGTGCAAGAATATACACAAAAACACTCTGGGTGCTGTGATGAGAAAATCTAAGGGGAAAAAGGAATATTCTTTTAAGTTCCTTCTCCCATAACACTGTTATCTGACATGTTTCTAGTGGGATGAAAGGGATAAGTTTTCATCCCTTTTATCAAAGGGATCAGTTTCAAGTTTTAAGTAACCCTAGAGAGATTTTTGAAAATTTATTGGGAGTAAAATCATCAGGAAAGGCTGTGCGCGTTAGCTCACGCCTGTAATCCCAGCACTTTGGGAGGCAGAGGCGGGCGGATCACCTGAGGTCAGGAGTTCAAGACCAGCCTGACCAATATGGCGAAACCCCGACTCTATCAAAAATACAAAAATTAGCCTGAGGCAGGAGAATCACTTAAACCCAGGAGGTGGAGGTTGCAGTGAGCCAAGATCGAGCCACTGCACTCCAGCCTGGGTGACAGAACAAGACTCCATCTCCAAAAAACAAAAAAGAAAAAAATATCATCGGGAGAAAAGAACGCATACCATTAACCCCCCTCTTAATGTTGCCTTCTAGAATACAGAAGAACCAGACAGCGGAGGCAGGCCCTGGGGTTGGAGGCCCTCACAGGGGTAGAGGATGTGGCTTTGTGGCCTCTCAATGCTGCTCTGAGCCATTGCTGAGCTGGGCCCCCTCCAGCCTCATGCACGGCCCAGGTCCCTTTATTTCCCAAAGTGCAACACAGCAGTGGGCTCTTGGCGAAGGGGGCCTGATGGTGAATTTGAAGCACTCTAATGTTAATAATAACCACCAAACAGCACTAAGAATAATAAGACCTAAATACTATTGAGTTCTCCCTGGGCTAAGTGCTCACTTTATCACATTCTCTTTCTCCCAGCTCAACTCCCATCCTTTTCTCTGTCCTGCTTCATTCCTTTCTCCACGTCACCCCAGCGTTTCCCCTTCCCTTTTCCATGCTTAGGTCCGGTCAGCCACAAGCCCTGAGGGCCTGTGTGCAACACTGCAATGCTGATACTGAGAAGCTGGGACCACTGTTTCTGAGAATCTGATAACAATGTTGTTTGGTAGAGTCACAAAATTGCTACGAACCTATTGTACATCCAAAGAGTTATCACCATGAACCAACCGGCACAGCACTCAGCCCATGCTGCCTCCCAGAAGCTCCCCTGGCTGGGACACTCACCTGAGGCACTGCTGCTTCCAGCTCCTCTGATTCAGGTTGGGCACTCTCTGCACCCTCAGTGGTTTCAGTTCCAATTTTGGCCTCCTCTAAGCTTACTCCTTCCCCGGTAGGGAGAGTGGCCTTCTCTGCCTCTGCTTCCTCTCCTGGGGCCCCCTCAGCTGCTGACACCAAAGTTCCAACAGCTGCGTCAGCATCAGCTCCAGGTATAATCTGCAGGGCAGAAACCAACAGGCCACGTCTGCATCTCCATGGGCCTCCCCCAGGAGTCAAACTCAAGCCTATTCCTAATCTCCCCTCTGCAGAGGCTATTCAGATTTGGAACTTTCTTTGCACTCCCAGGATTCAGGTATAGCACAGTTTGCCATCTATTCATCAGCACTCTGACTTCTCTCCTGCTGAGCTTCCAACAATTCCACACTCCACAACTTTCCTTGCTGTCAGGTGCAGCAAATGGGATTTGAATGAAAGTGACATACACCATTCCAAAGACATGGCTTTTAAGGTGTGGGTGGTCCTCTCCACAAGCTATTTCCATTTTTGTTGGCTGAAAGCAACCAATGAGGCCTTGGGGTGTGAAAGAAAGAAAACTGAATCTCAGGACCTTAAACTTACCATGCAAAAGGAAAGTTAAGCTTGGGAATGGAGTCACACAAAACCACCTTCCTTTTGTTCCCAAACACAGAGCTGTAATTTCACGTGCTTCCTCTATCTTAGGTAACACGCAGAACTACGGAGTGTGAGAAGAAGGCAGGACTGACTTTGTCCCCACTCCCTCTTTCACATGTGAAATGTAGATTCACTGAGTGCTAATCAGAGACTGACAAGAATGTGACACTTGCCTCATGGCCTACCCACCCTCCTTTTAAAAATTTTATTCCCTTCTTGCTTGCTATTTCCTCTTTAAATACTGAAGTTCTCAAAACTCTCTTATGAAAAGCATAGGTCACAGACCGTCCTTTGACTCATGTTTCTTTTTCCCAGGTGCATCCTTAACCTTGGCTAAATAAGCCTCTCCATGATTGAGACCTGCCTTGGTCACTTTTTGATTTATATGGCACATCTGGATCACAAGTTGGAAGGGGCCTGGGTCAGAGAAAAAAGCCATATCAGAAAAGCATCCTCACCACACAAAGAATTTAGAAAAATTGCATTTTAATATAAACTTTCAAATCTTTGTGAGGAAGGTTCACAAAGTGATTTGGATGCCAAATCACTTTCACAGGAAAAAAAATTAAGGAGTTTTCTCAATAAAAACTCTCAAGAATGAAGGGGAAACAATTTTTGTAATCCAATAGGCATGGTAACGCTCCAAATATCTGCACAGCTTGTTTATAGGCAAAATGCCAAAATCATAGTTTAGGTCCAGTAAGGAGAAATGAAATAGAAAAAAATCAGAATTTTCTTTCTAAGGTAGAAACACAGTCAAAAGAGTTTTAAGTACTATTTAAAACTTGCAATAATGAAATAAAGGAAATGCAATCAGACGGTTTAGTTTTAACCAATTGGTTGGAGTCCAACTCTTTAACAGGATTCTGACAACATCAGCTTGGCAGACTTGATTTGAGAGGTTCAAATGAGAAAGACTAAGGAAAAAGAATCTCAGGTGGATCTTATATAATATATCCAGGACACATATTTCAAAAATGGCTCTTACTATCTGATGTGATTAGGATCAGCTATTTTTTCCTTGTTGAGTACATTCTACCCAGTTCAACCTCTTAAGTTAGGAAAGCCCTAATACTGCAAACATTAAGTATTAAACTCAGAAAACAAAAAAGGACAATGAAGAGTACTTCCGAGTGGGCATCAGAAATTGGAGCTGAAGAACATGAACCACACACCTACACTTTTAACAAAGTGGTTTTAAAAATGTTTCTTCTGGCTCAAAGGTACAGGAAACAGTTTAAATAAAAATACCTGTTACAGAATACATACAGTACATTTTTATACAAGGTAATATTTTTATTTGGGAATGAAAAAGAAATGTTAACAGTTATACTACTCATTATATGTCCAAGTATTACTGACATCCTTAGAAATTTACTTCCCTCTCTTACAAGAATCTCCTATTACGAGGATATGGCTCTCCACACAGGGTGTGCAATGATTCAAAACGCAATCCCTAGCCATGATATATTTCTTTCTTCCTGCCCTGCCATGAAAGTACATGTGATATGGCTTGGCTCTGTGTCTGCCCCCCACCCAAATCCCATCTTACAGCTCCAATAATTCCTTTGTGTTATGGGAGGGACCTGGTGGGAGATGATTAAATCAAGGGGCAGGTTTTTCCTGTGCTGTTCTCATGATGGTGAAATCAAATCTCTCACCAAATTTGATGGTTTTAAAAATGGAAGTTTCCCTGCATAAGCTCTCTTTTGCCTGCTGCCATCCACATAAGATGTGACGGACTCCTCCTTGCCTTCCACAATAATTGTGAGTCCTCCCCAGCCACGTGGAACTGTAAGTCCAATAATCCTCTTTCTTTTGCAAATTGCCCAGTCTCAGGTATATCTTTATCAGCAGCATGAAAACAAACTAATACAATATGGGTTCACAAAAGTAATCCTTTTTCATGAATTGTAACAGATACTTGTTTAAAGTGAATTATAAATGTTGATCATTACTGAAATGGAGTAACGTGTGCACGAGGATTTATGTTTTGGCAGAAGGCTGAAAATTCCTATAATAAAAAGTTCATTTTAAAATCAAATAGAATTTCATTTCTTCTTTTAAATAAGCACTGACCTTTTTATGGATGCTACTGTTACTGTTGTCAAGGGAGCAGTAATCAGAACATAAATTCTTAGGGCATCTTAAGCCCAAGAAGAACGAGGAGCAATTGCTCATAGCTTTATTGCTGGAGACATTAACAGAATTTCTCCATGATACTAAGGACCTAGTAAAGTTTATTCCATGTTAAGAACTATACTGAAAGACAATGTACATAAAATAAACTTATGAGCTAGAATGTAGAAAACAGGCTGTGTCATCATTCTAAGCTTATTCTTTCCATCTGTCTGGAAAATCACACCTATGAATATTCCCCTAATTTCAACAGCTTGGAAGCAGATGGACTCTATCTACATGCAGACAGTATGGACAAACAGAGCAGCAGATACCACCACTACACACACATGCAACCGAGGCACTGCCACAGATGAAAAAGCAGACAGGATGTTATTTCATGGGCTCCTCTCCCAAGTGATTATGCATAAATCCTTTTACACAGATATGTTCCAAGTACGTATTATTACTAATTGGCTTTCAATCTCAATTGAATTGATACTGTATCTCTGGAAGAGGATATATTTCCGTGACCTGTAGATGGTGTTGCCACAGGTAATTTTTTTAACTTGTTCCATGCAAACCTAATGTTTATTATTAACCTGTAATTTATCTCTAGATATCTATCAATTTGGTTGTATAAGATTTTATCATCACTACATATAGATGTTATCACCTTTTCTTTGCTAGGTAATTTAAGCAGGCAATGAAACTAGACTCCTATCTTTTGCCATATACAAAAATTAAATAAAAATGGATTAAAGACTTAAATCTAAGGCTTCAAACTACCAAAAGGAAACATTGGGAAAACTCTCTAGGACACTGGAACGGGCAAAGATTTCTTGAGTAATACACCAAAAGCACAGGCATGCAAAGCAAAAATGGACAAATGTCAAGTTAAAAAGTTTCTCCACTGCCAAGGGAACAGTCAACAAAGGCAACCTGCAGAATGGGAGGAAATATTTGTAAACTACCCATCTGATTAGGGATTAGTAACCAAAATACATAAGGAGCTCAAACAACTCTACAGGAAAAAAAATCAAATAACCCAATTAAAAAATGGGCAAAAGTGGCTGGGCGCAGTGGCTCATGCCTCAAATCCCAGCACTTTGGGAGGCAGAGGCAGGCGGATCACGAGGTCAAGAGATCAAGACCATCCTGGTCAACATGATGAAACCCCGTCTCTACTAAAAATACAAAAAAATTAGCTGGGCGTGGTGGCGCGCACCTGTAGTCCCAGCTACTTGGGAGGCTGAGGCAGGAGAATTGCTTGAACCCGGGTGGTGGAGGTTGCAGTGAGCCAAGGTTGCAGTGAGCCAAGGTCGCGCCACTGCACTCCAGCCTGGCATCTGGTGACAGAGTGAGATTCTGTCTCAAAACAATAAAAATTTAAAAAAATGGGCAAAAGTTATGAATACACATTTCTGAAAAGAAGACATAAATGGCAAACAAGTATGTGAAAAGGTGGTCAACATCATTAATCACCAGAGAAATGCAAATCAAAACTACAGTGAGATCTCATCTCACCCCAGTTAAAATGGCTTTGATCCAAAAGACAGGAAATGCTGGCAAGGAAGTAGAGAAAAAAGAAACCTTGTATACTGTTGGTGGAAATGTAAATTAGTGCAACTATTATGGTGAACAGTTTGGAGGTTCCTCAAACAAACAGACAAAAAAGTAGAGCTACCATATAATCCAGCAATCCCACTGCTAGGTATATACCCAAAAGAGAGAAAATCAACATATCAAAGAGGTATCTGCACTCCCATGTTTATTGCAGCACTATTCACAATATCAAAGATTTGGAAGTAACCTAAGTGTCCATAAACAGATGAATGGATACAGAAAGTGTGGTACCTATACACAATGGAGTACTATTCAGCCACAGAAAAGAATGAGATCTTGTCATTTGCAACAACGTGGATGGAACTGGAGATCATTAAGTTAAGGGAAAAAAGCCAGGCACAGAAAGACAAACTTTTACTTATTTGTAGGTGCTAAAAGTTAAAACAATTGAATTCATGGAGATAGAGAGTAGAAAGAAGGATGGTTACCAGAGGCTGGGAAGGGTAGTGAGGAAGTATGGGGGAGGGAGGATGCTTAATGGGCACAAAACATAGTTAGAAGGAATAAATAAGACTTGGTATTTTATAACACAAACAGGGTGACTACAGTCAACAATAACTTATTGTACATTTTAAAATAACTAAAAGAAAATGATTGGATTGTAATGCGGAAAAAAAGGATAAATGCTTGAGGTGATAGACATATTTACCCTGATGTAATGATTATACATTATATGTCTATCAAAATATCACATGTAACTCATAAATA
>PVKV010037779.1:0-14504 GCA_004027835.1 Alouatta palliata
GTGCCTGTAGTCCCAGCTACTCGGGAGGCTGAGGCAGGAGAATTGCTTGAACCCAGGAGGCGGAGGCTGCGGTGAGCCAAGATCACGCCATTGCACTCCAGCCTGGGTAACGAGCGAAATTCCGTCTCAAAAAAAAAAAAGAATAAGAAACCTGACCCTCAGTTTGGTCTGAGAACATTCAGAAAAAGCATTATGAAATATTGTCTGTATTTATTCTCTTTAACTTTATATTAACTAGATTTGTAGTGCTTAAAAATAGTGAAATTTTTAGGCAGACTAGCATAGGTGCACAAATCCAAGGATTCTATAAAATGTAGTTAAAGTTAGCAAAGTATGGAAATTTTGTTTCATTTTCTTTTAAAAATTTATTATTATTGTTGCTATTTTTTTGAGACAGAGTTTCACGCTTGTCACTCAGGCTGGAGTGCAATGGTGTGATCTTGGCTCACTGCAACCTCCAGCTCCTGGGTTCAAGTGATTCTCCTGCCTTGGCCTCCCAAGTAGCTGGGATTGCAGGCATGGACCACCACGCCTGGCTAATTTTTTTCTATTTTTCATAGAGAGAGGGTTTCACCATGTGGGCCAGACTGCTCTCAAACTCCTGACCATGGGTGATACATCCACGTTGGCCTCCAAAGTGCTGGGATTACAGTCATGAACCACCTTGCCTGGTCGATTTTTAATAGAAGTGGGGTTTCACTATGTTGCCACGGTTGGTCTCAAACTCCTGGCTTCACGTGAACCTCCCACCTTGGCATCCCACAGCGCTGGGATCACAGGGGTGAGTCACTGTGCCTGGCCTCATTTTCTTCTTTAACACTTGCTTCTCTGCATACCTCTACTTGTCTATACTTTTTTCATTCCCATGGTTACCACCTACACTTTTTTTCATTTCCATGGTTAGAATAACTGCTGTGTATTTTTGAATGAAGACATGAATAGGTAAGGTATTCAATTAAAGCAGATGATGATGTTTTATTACATAAGCTTTCGCCACATGTGATGATTCTTTAGATGTTAGTCCGAGAATCAGTGTCCTTGGCTGGTCCTTGTGGTTTGTTTCCTTGGACTGCTGTAATGTCATTTCCTGCAAAACAGGCATGTACACGTGTCCACAAATCCCATCAGCAGGTTTTTCCTACTAATAGATGCCAAGGCGTGTTGTCAGGCTTGAGACTTGTTTTGCTTTGTTTTGTTTTTTCCTGTTGTAAGCAGGACTTTCAGCCAGAAAAAGGATGTGTTTCTAATACTCTTGAATTCAGACATTTTATCATGCCTTAAATTAGGGCTAATCTAGTGCAGGGCTGGATTTTTACTAACACTTATCAAGTGCACCCCACAAACTCTCCTGAATCAACCCATGGACAGAGATGAGATAAGCCAAAGGATTCCTTATGCATAAAGTCTACAGGTTTGATTGCAACTGTGCAGGTCGGAAAGCTCTGAGACTGAAACTGTCCCAACAGCTAGATGGAGTCTAGCTGTATTGAGTCGATTCTGTGCTTTAGTGATTCTCCACGTGATGGAGGTAACAAATCCATCTCTTCTTACAGATTTTTCCTCACAATCTCCTGATGACCTTTTGGATGTTCAGTCAAGATACCAGGAAATGAGGTTTGAAATAGCTTTCTCTCCCTATAACCGCCTTTATTCAACCAGTTCATTTATATGCAAGGATGAATTCCTATGGCAATATGACCCCCGCAGTGGGGAAGAACTGGTCTCTAGGGGTTCAAAAAATTACTCTTTTTCTGTATAAAGCACAGATAGACAGACTTGGCGTAGTGGCTCACGCCTGTAATCCCAGCACTTTGGGAGGCCAAGACGGGCAGATCACCTGAGGTCAGGAGTTAGAGACCAGCCAGGCCAACATGGCAAAACCCCTTCTCTGCTAAAAATACAAAAATTATCCAGGCGTGGTGGCACACACCTGCAGACTCAGCTACTCAGGAGGCCGAGGCAGGAGAGTCACTGAAGCCTGGAGGCGGAGGTTGCAGTGAGCCAAGATTACACCACTGCACTACAGCCTGGGTGACAGAGCGAGACTCTGTCTCAACAAAAACAAAAAGGCATAGATATATTTACAGTATCTAGACAGATAAACTGTACGGTACTTCTGTGTCATGGATGGGGAAATTGGGAAAAACCTCTCAAAGGGCCTCTTAGGAGGATGGTAATGAAATAAAGGTGGAAACACCGATGTAGACTAGGTTTTGGTGGTTGGATCCTTGCCGAATCCTGGTGGTTTACTTTTCCCTTTAATGTCTTTCTCTACGTGTAAATGGGGAGGCAGACTGAAAATAAACACTGAGGGTTCAGTATTGACCCAAAGACAGTGGCTGAAATGACGTTTATTTCTGTCACATAAGCAGTCCAGTTCCACAATGCCAGGGACCCAGGGTCCTTCCAACAAAAATGTCACGTGTGTGTATGTGTTTTAATTTTTCTTTTGTGGTAAAGTACAAAAAATTTACCTTAACTTTTTTTTTTTTTGAGACAGTGTGTCTATCTGTTGCCCAGGCTGGAGTACAGTGGCATGATCGCAGCTCACCTCCACCTCCTGGATAATTTTTCAAGTGATTTCGTGCCTCAGCGATTTTCACGCCTCAGCCTCCTGAGTAGCTAGGACCTCAGGCACCCGCCACCACGCCTGGTTAACTTTTGTATTTTTAGTAGAGATGGGGTTTCACTACGTTGGCCAGGCTGGTCTCAAACTCCTGACCTAAAGTGATGTACCCCCCTCGGCCTCCCAAAGTGCTGGGATTGCCACTGTGCCTGACTGTTCTGAACTATTTTTAAATGTACAGTTCAGTGGTATTATATTCATAATGTTGTGCTACCATCACCACCATATACTTCCAAAACTCTTCATCTTACAAGATTGAAACTCTGTGCCCATTAAACCACCATACTGTTTCCACAGTGATTGCACCATTTTACATTCTCACCAATGGTGCACAAGGGTACCAGTTTCTCCATGTCTTTACCAACACTTTAGTATCTTCTGCTTGTTTTATTTTTTGATAGTGGCCATCCTGATGGGTATGAGGTGGTATCTCATTGCATTTTGATTTCCATTTTCCTAATGACTAGTGATGTTGAGCATCCTTCCATGTACTTGTTGGCCATTTGTATATCTGCTTTAGAGAAATGTCTATTCAAGTCCTTTGCCCATGTTTGAATTGGGTTTTGTTGTTGAGTTTTAGAAGCTCTGTCTTGTACTTGTTCTCATAGTCAGTGATTGTAACATTTACATAACAGGTGGCAGAACAGAGAAAGAAGGGGAGGTGGAACTCCCCTTAATTTTTAGGGTACACCCAGAAGTTTTTTCATTTCTTTTGGGGTAACTTCAGCTGATGTATTCTATTGTTTTATAAAACAAAAAGATTTTATATTCGTATTGCAATATGCTTGGAGAAAAGATAGCCATCAAATACAGTGAATGTTTCAAGGACAACTGGTATTATTTTCTCAACCAGCTTTGAACTCTGTGATCCTAGATTCATTTAGTCTCTTTTTAAAAAAATATATTTATGTATTTATTTTTAGAGATAGTATCTCACTGTGTTGCCCAGGCTGGAGTGCAGTGGTGCAATCACAGCTCATTACAGTCTCAAGTGATCCTCCCACCTCAGCCTCCCGAAGCTGTGACTACACCTGGCTATTTTTTTTTTTTAATTTTTATTTTTGTAGAGATGGGGTTTCACCATGTTGCCCAGGCTGGTATCGAACTCTTGGCCTCAAGCAATCCTCCTGCCTTGGCCTCCCAAAGTGCTGGGATTATAGGGAGCCACCATACTCAGCCTGATGTCTTCTTGAATTTCAGAAACACTTAAGGTACGTAATACAATGTATAGGTGCAGCTGGTGTGCCTGTTTACAGTAGACAGGTGTTACTGTTTTAGGGTTTTAATTAGCAATCATGCCCTTTGTGTCTTACGTCCATACGTATTCTTTTTAGTTTTATAAGGTATAACCTAGTTAGGAATATGGCTATGAAGCTCTTGTTCCACTTTATCTTTTTTGTTGAGACAGAATCTCACTCGCCCAGGCTGGAGTGCAGTGGTGCGATCTCGGCTGACTGCAGCCTGCGCCCTCTGAGTTTAAGCAATTCTCCTGACTCAGTCTCCCGAGTAGCTGGGATTACAGGCGCCCACCACCATGCCTGGCTAATTTTTATATTTTTAGTAGGGATGGGGTTTCACCCTGTCAGCCAGGCTGGTCTCAAACTTCTGACCTCAAATGATCCACTCGCCTTGGCCTCCCAAAGTGCTGGAATTACAGGCATGAGCCACCACACTGTGCCTTGTTCCACTTTATCTTTCAAGAGTAAGTTTCATCAGTGGATTATGGTTAAAGACGAGTGCTGATTTGGTTTTATTTTTTGCCACTTCTGCTGTTTTTCTACCTGATCACAAGGCCACTGGACTGAAGTAGAAAGCTATTCCCTGGGCCTGCAGGATGGCATCTGACATGAAGAGGCTAGCATCCGGACTGGTTTGCAGGTATACTTTTTTCATTTTTATTTTTATTTTTTGAGATGGGGGAGTTTACCTCTTGTTGCTCAGGCTGGAGTGCCATGGCGAGGTCTTGGTATCTCACCATTGCACTTGGTATCTCACTGCAACCTCCATCTCCTGGATTCAAGTGATTCTCTTGGCTCAGCCTTCTGAGTAGCTGGGATTACAAGCACCACCACGCCTGGCAATTCCTCAAAGATCTAGAACCAGAAATACCATTTGATGCAGCAGTTCCATTACTGGGTATATATCCAGTGGGAGATCAGTCATTCTGTTACAAAGATACATGCATGCATATGTTCGTTGCAGCACTATTCACAATAGCAAAGACATGGAATCAACCCAAATGCCCATCAGTGATAGACTGGATAAAGAAAATGTGGTACATATACATCATGGAATACTATGCAGAAATAAAAAGGAATGAGATCATGTCTTTTGCAGGGACATGGATGGAGCTGGAAGCCATTATCCTCAGCAAACTAACGCAGGAAGAGAAAACCAAACACATGTTCTCACTTGTAAGTGGGAGCTGAACAGTGAGAACACATAGACACAGGGAGGGGAACAACACACACTGTGGCCTGTCTCGGGGCGGGGTGAGGGGAGAGGGAGCACCAGGATAAACAGCTAATGCATGCTGGGCTTAATACCTAGGTGATGGGGGCAGCAAACCACCATGGCATGTGTTTACCTATGCAACAAACCTGCACATCCTGCACATGTACTCCAGAACTTAAAAATTAAAAAAAAAAACTCAGTACACTGGAGCTTTTGTCTGCATTTGCAGGCTGAGCACAGGGTTGTTCCAGGTGGTGGTCCTAAATGCTGAAGAGCCTCACGTTAGAGTTTTCCACCTCTGCGGTGGAACTGTGATGGACTCCAGTATCATCATTCCAGGGAGGCACTGCCGCACTAACTGTGTTCTCAGGCTTCACGTGGAGAAGGGCTTTAGAAAATGCAGATAGCCTTGAAACCACTGGTTTCCTACCACTGTTTATTTCAGCATAAGTATTTTTTGTGGAATGCTAGCTCTAGAGGAGCAGAAATAAATACAGCTTAAGCTTTGAACTATATCCTGCTGTACTTTTTCTCATAAGCCTGAAATAGAATTTTCTAACACCGTTTGTGGTTGGAAATACTGAATTTAAATGGGACTGCAGATATAAACAAAAAGAACAAGATGTGGATTGATGTGCCTATTTCAGTAAAACACAACCACAGTATTTCTAAAATATGGATACTAAAATTAGTAAGATGACAAGTAGAAAAAGAATTGGAGATGTGCACAGTAGTGACAATAAGCCTTTAAATAGCACTAGTCGGTGCTAATACAAGTCCTGAAAAATGAATGTTTGATTTTATTGAGGGTCTGTTCAGGTCCAGCTTTCCATTGTGTATACATTTGAGATAATATACTTTCTCATTTTAAAACGATACTTATTACTGATCAATCCATGGTAATAACATGAGCATTTATAAATATTCGTTTTGTTTTTCCTTTTAACAAAGCACCAAGCTGAGAAATCAGCAAGGTGAAATAGTTGGGTCTGAGCTCATGGCTGAGGATTCATGATTTTCTGATTTGTGCAATTATTATTGAGACAGAGTTTCGCTGTCACCCAGGCTGGAGTGCAGTAGGGTGATTTTGGCTCACTGCAACCTCTGCTTCCCAGGTTCAAGTGATACTCCAGGCTCAGCCTCCTGTGTAGCTGGGACTACAGATGTGTGTCACTACAGCTGGCTAATTTCTGTACTTTTGGTAGAGATGTGGTTTCACCATGTTGGCCAGGCTGGTCTCGAACTCTTGACCTAAGTCATCTGCCCGCCTCAGCCTCCCAAAATGCTGGGATTACAGGTGTGAGCCACTGTGTCCGGTGAAAAAAAATTTTTAAAGGTGTTTTTTCTACATCTACCTAATAGGTAGAATCATTTTAAAACAAACACCCCATTTACCTAGAAGTATCTGTTTTACATGCATTTTTACAAATTATTACAGAATGGCACCTTTTCTATCTGGATTAAGTAACACAACTGGTGTAAATCTGGTTAAGGAGCAAAAAGCCACCAACAGGTGACATGATTCTGTTATATGGCAGTAATAATTTATATTAGATGCCTGACATTAAACTTCTTAATTGAAAGGAAAACCTTCTTACCTACCTAATCTACTTTGGTAAGGCAATTTAAACTAATTACCCATTATTGGAAAAAAAATCAGGAAATTAAAGAAACTAAAGCTGTCATAATCTTGTAAACACTTCTTAGTTTGAATAAAACTAAGTACAGTATAGTTATTAATGTGCCACTAGAAAAACGAGGTCTATAGTCCTCTAACACAGCATGCAAACTGGATTGTGCTGCACATATACATAGGCCTTTGAAAATGGTTTCAGCATCTTATGCTCTGCTGATTTGGATCCTGAGATATACACCAAAACACACTACCTAAGTCAGTCTATCGTATGGCACCAATTAGAAACTTCTCTATGAATTTACAGGGCCAAAAACGTTCTCATTTTCCATCTTCGCTGATTGACTTGGAAGAAATCTATGTAGAGGAGTACAAATTTTTTCTTAGCTCTGCCAGTTTAATCAACAGCTCTAGACCAAAGCCAACTACCACCTCCTCCCTACCTTTGAAGTTGGCTTTGGAGTTACACATGCTATTCATGATAAAGAGGCGCATTGAAGACTCTTTTCTTTATATCCGGGATTATTCAAGTCAGTTGTCACCCCAGCCGAGTGGATTAGTCGCTGGGGTTACCTTGCTCCATGGTTACACTTGCAGGCCGTATGCTACAGTCCCACAGCACGGACAGGTGAAGCCGTGGGGCCAACATCGACACCGTAAAGTTGTCAGGAGACAAATGAGACTTTATAGCTGCATTTTGATTTAATTATGCACTGCTATTTTAAACATTGTGTTTAGCTTTAAATATCAGAGATGAAATAGATTAAAGTCATAAAATACGGCTAAGATCTGTAGACAGGTAGACTATAAAAATTACAAAGGAAGAAACAAACTAATTTAGTTATAAAGCACCACTATAAAAAGCTTTCTTTGTAAAAAGCCGTTTGCTTTCTGGTAGCTCTAGATCACAAATTATATCGTGGTTCTAATTCCGAGGTCTAGTCAGCAAATGTTTTCTATCAAATAGGTGGTAAATTAGGCTTTGTGGGCCATACAATCTCTGTCACAATTACTCAGCACTGCTGTTGTACCTTGAAAATAGCCATACATGAAATGTATACACATGGGCTTGGCTGTGTGCTAATAAAATTTATTTGCTAAAACAGGTGGCAGGCTGGCTTTGAAGAGAGGGCCTAGTTTGCTGATCTCCCTTCTGTGCCAGTGCTGTCCAATAGAAATACATTGTAGGCTGGGCTCGGTGGCTCACACCTGTAATCTGAGTACTTTGGAAGGCCGAAGCCAGCGGATCACCTGAGGTCGGAAGTTCGAGACTAGCCTGACTAACATGGAGAAACCCTGTCTCTACTAAAAATACAAAATTAGCTTGGCGTGGTGGCACATGCCTGTAATCTCAGCTACTCGGGAGGTTGAGGCAGGAGAATCTCTTGAAACTGGGAGGTGGAGGTTGCGGTGAGCTGAGATCATGCCATTGCACTCTAGCCTGGTCAACAAGAGTAAAACTCCATCTCAAAAAAAGAAATATATATATATATATATATATGTGTGTGTGTGTATATATATATATATATATATATATATACACAATGTAAGCCACATGTCAATTAAAATTGTCTAGTCGCTACATTAAAAAAACAAGTAAAACTAATTTCAACATGTAATCAATATAAAAAAACTATTAATACAATTCCTTTTTGTATTAAGTCTTTGCAACTGCTATGTATTTTACACTTAGAGCATATTATAGTGGCTGCCACACTGGACCGTATGGTTCTAGAGCTTCCGTGCTTGGATTTCTCTAATTTGGAGGTTAGTGACACATTTCAGATTGGGTTCTCGAAAGACGGGATATGATTGTGTCCCTGGGAAGCATGGGATGGAATATTTGGCCTTGGTCACTTTCAACTGAAGTGGCCCAGGATTCTAGGGCACAAATTGATAACCAGACCCACAATACAGTCAGATGATGTTGGCTTCAATTGTCAGTGCAACAGATATGATATCAACAGCTATCTGTATAGACTGCAAAATTATCAAGGTGTGAACACATCACTGTAGTTTTTGGCCTTCAATAAAGAATGCTAATTGTCAATAGCAGAACTAGTCTTTAGCACTTTGATTACATCAAGAATTGAAAGCATATAAGCGTGTCACATTTGGAAGAGAAACTGAACTGGGTAGCAAGGAAAAAAGCTTCAAAATTAGACTGAATTTTAAAAATGATTTAAAAAGCTAAATGCCTTTTCAATTTATCTTCGTCTAACAGTCTAATGCTAGTCAGCAACAGGTTAACAAGTTATCAAGATAGCCTTCGTTTAATCCTTGGAAAGCTTTTAATTATTTAAATGCGACTTTCTAAGCAATAAAGTCATCATTTCCAGGAAAAGAATGGACACAACCTGTGGTTAATAACAGTTAGAGGCAAGTTTTTTTTAACAAAAAATTTATTACCAAAATACAATATTAAAGTCAATACATGACAAACTCCTGTAAAGCAAAATAAATTATTCTAACATTGTACAGTATTTCCAAAGGTAGTTAAAGAAGCACTACAGACCTTGCCTCACTGTTCTGAACAGATAAACTGTTCTACCATGAACACAATCCTAGAGTTTCAGCTTTAAGGCATGCAGCTCGATGTGCAGGATAATTTTACAAAATGCAAATCATCCTATTTTAATAAGATACAGTGTCAGAATTAACTGTAGTCTTTACATGTCAGTATTCCAGAAATTTTTATACTTTGGCTATAGAAGCAATGCCATAGTGTTACACAATACTTATTTCTTAAAAAAATACATGTATTCATGTCCATGAATATCAAACACACATTTCTATTAAATATATTTTATCGAATATTACTTAGAGCACCTTGCTGTACAATTTAAAAAGATTAAATAAGTGTCTATGAAAACTAAAAATACAGTTAAGTCTCAACAGAAAAGCCTGCTTGCCTTTGTCAAGCCAATTACAGCACGGGAAGGTGCAATGTAAACATGGATACCCACCATTTCCTTTGTGAGAAAAAAAATCAGAAAATAATTATGAAGCTACCAGCAGCCACCTTCAATAGGAAGAAAGATCCAGAACAAAGGCTTCGGTCGGTGTCACGACATTGCACTATCTGGCCAAAGAACTTGGACTACCAATCACATAGAATATTAGCGTGATACTGTTGGAACACTGGGACACCTACCGTATTCTGGATGATTAGAGAAAGGGAGAAAATGATAAAGCCCTGAAAAGTATTCTTTATAATGATCAGAATGCATCATCTTCCCCCTCCCCACCTTTGTCATATAGTTTCTTTTCAAAGCTATTTTCACTATCCCATCTAGGTGTTCAGAGCAGAGAACAAATACTAACAGCTTTGTCTAATAAGGAGTCTAATACCAATAAATGTTATTCCTATGAAGTAATTCTTACTGAAAAAAAAAATTTTTTTTTTTTTTGAAACAGGACCTCATTCTGTCACCCTGGTTTGAGTGCAATGGTGCTATTATGGCTCACTGCAAGCTTCCACCTCCCAGGCTCAAGCGATCCTCCCACCTTAACCTCCCAAGTGGCTGGGACTACAGGCACGTGTCACCTATGCCTGGCTAATTTTTGATTTCTTGTAGAGATGGGGTCTCCCCATGTTGCCCAGGCTGGTCTTTTTTCTTGTTTGTTTGAGACAGAGTTTCGCTCTTGTGGCCCAGGCTGTAGTGCAATGGTGTGATCTTGGCTCACTGCAACTCCACCTCCCAGGTTCAAGCAATCCTCCTGTCTCAGCCTCCCGAGGGATTACAGGTGCCTGCCACCACGCCCAGCTAATTTTTGTATTCTTTAGTAGAGACAAGGTTTCACCATGTTGGCCAGGCTGGTCCTGAACTCCTTACCATAATCTACCCACCTTGGCCTCCCAAAGTGCTGGGATTACAGATGTGAGCCACCATGCCCGGCTTAATCAATATCTGGCTTAATTAACTTCTGGACTCAAGCAGTCCTCCAGCCTTGGCCTTCTAAAGTGTTGTGATTACAAGTGTGAGCCGCCGTGCCCAGGCTACTGACTATTTTACTAGCTATCTCTTTTACAATTATAATTGCATAATCTTCATTATTACTTTTAGAAAACTCAGTTGTTCTTGGTAGACACATTGCTAACTTAAGGCTTGCCACAAAATGTCAATGAGAAGGTACAGAACCTCCTTGATACATGCTTTCTCTTACCGGCCAGGAGAGCTTTTAAGGACAATTCAAGGCCAGAATCAGATGAAACTTGAAAGGCTCTGAACTTCTGGGTTAGTTTTCCCCATGAGGTGGGGAAATTTTAAATCCATGATTCCAAGTGGAAAATCTAAGTAACAATCAATGCGATTAGTTTAAAGAAATAAAGTAATTAAAAAATTCACATCATTGAAATTTTGGGGATTCTTTTCATTATTAATATTTTTCAAATATTATACAAAACTAAAGCCAAGGAAATGTTATAAAACAAAATTCTTCTAAGGTTGTTCATTTCAGAATAACAGATTTTTATAACAAAATACTGAGTCATTGTACCAGCAATGATAAAACTGACTTATAATTGAATTTAAAATTAAAATGTTTTAATTTTGAAAAAAGAAGAAAATGAATATAAGTCCACATACAGTGGATTTGGGGAATATAATTTAGTATATATAAATCCATTTCATATTTTTAAAAATCACATATCAGAAATGCATTAACTTTCATAAATTAAAGCTACCTAAATAAAAAAGCTGCAAAGTTACAATCATTTGTTTGTTTAAATATCACCAAAATGAGATGAGAAAAAAAAAAAAAATCCTACAAATCAGACAATGTTTCAAGATCCCTGGCCCCACTTAAATAATTCCTAATAATTTTATAAATATTAATCCAGGCCGGGCGCGGTGGCTCACGCCTGTAATCCTAGCACTTTGGGAGGCTGAGGTGGGTGGATCACTTGAGGTCAGGAGTTTAAGACCAGCCTGGTCATCATGGTGAAACCCCATCTTTAAAAAAATAAAAAATAAAAATTAAAAAAAATAGTAATAAAAAAATAAATATTAATCCAATCATACCTGGACTTTAGGAACGGAATTCTTCCCTAAAACATGCCTACAGAGTATCCCATTCGAAAACCTGTTTTCAGTGTTCCAAGCTGATCGGTCACAGCCTTGTCTCAGGTGTTAGAAATCAATATTCAGATACTTGGAAATAGCACCGTGAGGATGATGCACGGAAAAGCGCACCGGCCTTTTCACCTGTAAGCAGAATTTACTTTAACACAACAATGCATAAATAAGTAATCAGAACTACAAAATCAAAAACACCCTGTTTTCTTCACTCTTGGAAATAATTAAAATATAAAATGTGTAATTAATAAGACTACATCTATTTGATGGTGAGTTTTAATGCTAAAGCACTTTGCGTTGGTTTTCCATTATGTCCTATCACACTCTAACAAAACAGAATTTTCCAGATAGGAGGAATCCTATAAACTTGCCAAATGCTGTTTGTTATTAAAATTTTTACAAACCTGAATTTTTGCTATATTTTAGTCACATTTGGATATATTCCACTTCTGCTAAATATAAGTAAATTAATATACCCCAGGAAGGAAAAGCTCAACACAGTAGTACTTATTTTCAGGAGCTTCTAAATTTTACCCCTCATCCCTTAAGGGATTTTTGGAAATAGTTCAAACTATTTCCCATGTCGAATGATCAAATGTAAATTTCATACATTGTTTCTTTCACACACTTTCAGATAACAAGCATGGTCTCATTTAGCAGACAGTATTAGAAGGTCTATGTACTACTGAGAAAGTATGCCAAGTTCTGACAGACACTGAAAAGAACCTCTGAGAACACTCAAGACAATTTAGCATTACTATAAATTGAGATCTGGTTTGAGTCTGGTGGGAATTCACCTGTTTCCTCATTTGCCCACAAAAAGTCACGGTAAATTTAAGACAACACTTTACTTTTTAAATGCCTATTTACAATCTAGTTTTGAATTTAGAGGTCTGTCTTTTCTTTCTTCAGTGAGGAGTAAAGGAACATATCCTAGATTAAGTATATAATTAATTTCTACCAATTTAGGGATTTGAGTAGATCATTTCAAAGTCCTCTAATCATGTTTCGTTGTTGACTTTGTTGGTGACACTGAAAAAACCCCTCCCAGAACTGTCTCACATTTCTCACTGGAGTCTGCATGTCAGCAGTGAGAAGAAAACTAAGTTCTGCTTAAGACTGTGACACTTTATGACTTTTAGAATAGTTCCTGAAAAGCTTTCTTAACTCTTTTGCTTGCATTTCTATACTATATAAGCTTTTATTAATAAATACACTCAACATTAAGAAGGGGTAAAAGAGAGTTAATATTGTATTACACCTCTGCTTCCTCTTTGACCCACTCCCCCTCACTCAAAATACTTAAATTTATCATTACTGTTCGTCCATTTGGAATCCCTTTTATTACAAGTTTTGTTCCAAAGTCACATCTGTCACTTCCTCAAAAATCACATCAACGAATTCTTCTGTGGCCAGGTTGTTTGAAGCACAAAGGTGAAACTGGTGAAGGAATCCTCTTCGAGTCATTATTCAATCTAATTTGTGTTTAGAGCTGTGTTGTGGTCCTTATTCAGGATGATGTTTACAATTTCACCCTCGTGCTCTTTCATATGATCCAAGAGGTTTTCTTTGCTGGTTGATTCAAAACCACAAATACAACAGCAGAATAGTAAAACACAGTACTCCATACCAGGAGGGGCCAGACTGGAGAATTTTTCTAAACTATATGAGGTATTACTTGTAGGGCTCAGTTTCTCATTCTCGTTGGGACCCAGAACTTCACTGGGAGTCTGGGAAATCAGTTCTGAAGATGACACTGCATTTTCTGAACTTCCAGTGATGGGATCCATGCTCTCTTCACTGTTCTTTAATTGAGTCTTTCCAGGGGATTTCCCTAGAACTCTTAAAAACAAAACAAACACACCACACCATAAGGAGGCTATAATGTAGGACTAGCAGATTTAATCCTGGCTTTAATTTACATATAGCAGTAAAGGGAGGGGGTAGATGAAATACCTGCCACTTTGCGAAATCGCATCATTAATAGCCTTGTTTACTTGTTCGTAGTTATAATTTTGGTCACTCGCATGTTTCCACATATGAGACTTCAAAGAAGGAGGATGGCTACACACATACCCACACAGAGAGCATCTGAAAGACAGGCAGGCACAGGGAAAATCAGAATGGTCCCATAACATCGCTGAAAAATTGTCATGATTCTGTAACAATTATTATATCCCTTCTTCTGAACCCTTATACATATCGTATTGCACTGAATCTAAGATGTTACTGATTCTAAGAGGTACATTGATTTCTAAGAGGTACATTGATTTCAGAATGATGTCCTAGAATCAATGAAAGAAGGTGTTTTATATTATAAAGAATTAGTAAGAATCAAGACAAACATTCCAGATTACTTTAACTATTACCATATTTGGAAAGATTTCTGATACAGTAATATGCAAAATCTTTGCTCTAAATTATTTAATCACACACATAAAGAAAACTTACAAAATTAATACCTTATACCACTCTACTACTTAACTGAGAAAGCAAAAAAAACCGAAATGATTTTCTTTTTTTTTTTTTTTTGAGACGGAGTTTCGCTCTTGTTACCCAGGCTGGAGTGCAATGGCGCGATCTCGGCTCACCGCAACCTCCGCCTCCTGGGTTCAAGCAATTCTCCTGCCTCAGCCTCCCGAGTAGCTGGGACTACAGGCACGTGCCACCACGCCCAGCTAATTTTTGTATTTTTAGTAGAGACGGGGTTTCA
>PVKV010037780.1:0-14507 GCA_004027835.1 Alouatta palliata
AAAAAAAAAGAAAGGAAAAGAAAAAGCAAGCACTTTTCCTTATTTACAGTAAATAATCACAGTGAAATTCAATCAGAGATGAGCAGATTAAATAATGACCAATGCTTGTCAAATAATCTGTGGGGGAAGAATGCACAACAGATTTTTAAATTTCCAGTCCATGGTGGACCACGATCTTCACAAAATAAAATTAAAATGCCACTTGGATGTCACTATCATGTTAAATTGCTATGAACGTTTCTAAACGCCTCCTCTGAACTTCTGTGCTTATCTTGCTGCAGAGCAGTGATGGCCAGCGGGGCTGGTCCCTGCGCTGTACTTGGACACACTTTCGGGGCACATGAGCTTTCTTTGCAGAAAAGAGAATGAAATGTACAACCCAATCAAGCCAGCCAGTCCCAAGCTGAGGGACTTAGGCAGGTGACGCCTCAGGGATAGAACTCTGGAAAACAGAGGACCTCAATGGGGTGCTACTGTGGCAGGGTGGGCTGAGGTTCAGCAAATGCCAGGAAAGAAAGACTGATGCCCGGGGAAGCCACCGACCAGTGGCCTCTGGCTAATTTGGCTCTTACAGGAAGATAGGGCTTCGGGGCCAGATACGGAGGCCCAGCCCCAAGGGAACTCAGAGAGATGGAGGGATGGAAACACTTCCCCATCTTTATAAAGAAATCAGACAACTTGAACACTGGAAATCTACAAAGCAGGCAACGTTCCAAGGCTAGCCCTTATTTTGAAGGCTCGACTTTATTATAAAATCTCAAGGCACCACGTTCCCCTATGAAAAGCCATTTCCTAAAGTGGATCTAGGGCACAGAGGGAACGGATTCTCACTCCATCAGAGCAGACAGTTTTCCATTTAAGAGATGTAATTGCAAATCATTTTAGAAAACCCTCAACAACTAATTGTTGTGATAATGCCAAGTTTACGGAGCCCAAATAATGGACAAATATCACCAGTAATAGAATAGGACAAAAATGGTAATTTTACTATGGAAAGTTGGAACTTGCCATTTCAAATTAGCAGAAGCTGTGAAGTGGGCATTACTGACAATGTGAATACAGTAATTGGGGCTGATTTCCTGGCGCCTCGCCGAATCTGGCTGCCTGGCGTCCTGTGAGTTAATTATAGCTCTGTTAACAGAGTGGGGGCAGGGAACTCAGCGGTGACGCAGAGATAAAACTCAGCCCAGGTCTCTGAAGATGAGGCAAAATGTGAGTGTTTTGGCTGGAGACTGGGTGCAACAGAAATTAGTCCCGGTTAATTCTGTAAGCAATGGTCCTGAAGAAAGACGGACATGGATGGTTAGGGTCAACCATTCCTGGAAGCCGAACTTTCTGAAGGTGTCCTTGCTAACTCAAAATTGGTCTTCAGGCTTTCCACGTTGCCAGTGGAATGGCTAAGTAAGTCATTTTCGTCTACATCCAAAAATATTTCATTTACTGCTTTAAAAGTTTCCTTTTAAAAAAATCCCAGGAATCAAAATATGTGATTCTGTCCAAATTAGCTCTCTCCACAGACTGAGACAATTATTTCACTGTGGGCTTTTTTGGAAATAAATCTTTCTTTTCTTTAATTTTAGAGACTGTATTGTGCACTTTGAGATTGAAGATGGAGTTCATTCCACCCACATGCCTAAGTTGCTGCCTGTCTAACACGGTTGGCATGCCCCGTGCTGGGGCATCAGTTTCTTTAAGAAGCTGACGAAGTTGTGCACAGGATTAACTTATAGTTGGACAGGGGTCAATATTTAAGCTTGGGCTCGTGCCTAGGATAGTGAGGTGTTTTGTTTTTTGAGATAGGATGTACTCTTGCTCAGGACGGAGTGCAGTGGCATGATCACGGCTCACTGCAGCCTTGAGCTCCTGGACTCACGCAGTTCTCATGCCTCAGCCTTCCAAGTGGCTGAGATGATAGATACATGCACCACACTTGGCTAATTCTTTTTTTTTTTTTTTTTTTTTGAAACGGAGTCTCTCTGTCGCCCAGGCTGGAATGCAGTGGCACAATCTTGGCTCACTGCAACCTCCGCCTCCCGGGTTCAAGTAATTCTTATGTCTCAGCCTCCCGAGTAGCTGGCCCTACAGACGTGCACCACCACACCTGGCTAAGTTTTGTACTTTTAGTAGAGATGGGGTTTCACCATGTTCGTCAGGCTGGTCTTGAACTCCGGACCTCAGGCGATCCGCCCACTTCGACCTCCCAAAGTGCTGGGATTACAGATTACAGGCATGAACCATGGCACCCAGCCCCACACTTGGCTAATTCTGTAATTTTCTGTTAAGACACTGTCTCACTATGCTGCCAAGGCTGGTCTCCCAACTCCTGAGCTCAGGGGATCCTCCCAACTCAGCCTCCCAGACTGCTGGGATTACAGGCATGAGCCGCCGCACCCAGCCATTTTACAGTGAAGTTACTCAAGTTTTAAATCTGTCATGAAAACATTTAAAATAAAGGTTGGTCACCGATTCCTCATTCTTTGGGACCTGCTTCCGCTTTCCCTCTCAAATCAGCTTTGTCCCCTCCCGGCTGAAACCCTGGGCGATACATCCCGGGCTTTCTATGGCTCTTCTCACTGTGGACCGTCTCTAACCTCCGAGCTCAGGGAGAGACTGGCTCAGAGGTGGCACCTCCTTGGTCTCAGTTAACACTGGTCCCGAGCCCTCCCCAGTGGCGGCATGGGATGAGCACCAACGCTGGAGTCCACTGAACTGAGAACAAATTCTCCAAGCAAGTCTACGCCTCCTGCGACTTTCATCTTTAGTAAAATTAAGACAGCGAGGCCCACCTCTGATGACCATGGGGAACTCATCTGAAAGGCTTAGCAGCGAGTGTTCTTTCTGCCCTGCTCCACCACCTCCTGGCCTCACTTCACACCCCATACATATCCAACACAACATTCGCCAGCTGCAAGCTTGACTGCCACTGACCTCCTCTCCTGCTGGAAACTCTTCTTTTCTTTTTTTGTTCCCAAGATGGAGTTTCGCTCTTGTCGCCCAGGCTGGAGTGCAGTGGTACAATTCCAGCTCACTGCAACCTCCGCCTCCTGGGTTCAAGTGATTCTCCTGCCTCAGCCTCCTGAGTAGCTGGGATTACAGGCACGTACCACCATGCCTGGCTAATTTTTGTATTTTTAGTAAAGACGGGGTTTCACCATGTTGGCCAGGCTGGTCTCAAAACGAACTCCTGACCTCGGGTGATCCACCCACCTCAGCCTCCCAAAGTGCTGGGATTACAGGAGTGAGCTACCGTGCCTGGCAAAACCCTTCTCCTCCTAAGAGCAATCTTCCCTCCTGCTAGAAACCCTTCTCTTTCTGACCTGAGAAAGCTGCTGTCGGACCCACCTGTCACTTCAAGACTGGTTTTCGTTCCTCTACTCTGTCTGTCCGCACAGCGCATTAGAGAATGCCGTCACCTCCTCAGTCCCCGATCGCTGGTTTCCGCTGGGGCCTCCCAGGCCCCCGCCTTCCAAATCCACAATTCTTCCTTGACCTCCCTCCAAGCACTGCCCTCCTGACCACAGACCCACCCACTGGAAGTGCAGAATTCATTCTTTACATAAGCAAATGCCTCATCTTGATGCCTAAACCAAGCCCTGTGCCTCTGGTGTCCCCAGCCTTGGCTGACAGAGCTAGACTCTTCCTGCCATACAGACCCATAGGTGGAGGGAAGGGAAAGTGACACAGGGTCATCAGAACCACGCTTCTGTCCACAGGAGGGTCAGAACCGCAGACACATCTGGCTCCCTGAACCTGGCAGACCAGAACCCCCGAATCCTCCCTCTTGGCCTACAGCCCAGCCTGCGGAATCCTGTAGATCCTGTCCCTCCTCCTCCCAACATCCAGGTCTTCCTATCTGTCCCCACAGCCATGGCCAGGACCTGCAGTAGGCTCTCAGGATGTCCCCCTGGAGACTCAACTCTCGTTCAGAACATCAGCTCCACGAGGCCAGGACTCCTCCCCAGCACCTGGGACTGTGCCTGGCACGAAGAGAACACTCGATACACAGGCATTTCCATGAGTCCTTGTGCAACTGTAAGTAACAATAAATTAGCTCCCAGGTATAAATTACAAAGTGCAACAGAGGGGAAGTGTACTTGCAATTTAAATAAAAGTATTAGTGACTTTTAATTTATTTGATTTTCCTGGCAAGAAACTCTACATTCCGTGGTTTCGGTGGTGGTGTGCTTTGTGTCTGAATGACAGTGGAGGTGTCCCCTGTGGCTGAAGGTGCAGAGCCCGAGCCTGCCTGGGTGGGAGCCGCTGCAGCACAGACCCTCGTGGCTCTGCCCTGAGGTCACTCTGCCCTGTGTATGCAAAAGACCCCATCCACCCCCAAGTCCTAACACTCACCTAGCCCCTGACCTGCAGGCTTGGTAATCCGTGGACGACTGTGTGTTGAAAGAGTTCCAGAGCGGGCTTGGGAAGTGGGGTGGCACCCTGTGGTGACACTTTTTGGGAAAGTGCAATGCTGTCTTATTTTCTCACTCTTGTGGCATTTGGTCTTAACTCTGGGTTAAGACTGGAAGAAGCAGCTTCACCCTCAGGCTAAATTGCAACACCTTGCTTCAAAAGAGAGGCCCTCTCACTGCATACCAAGCAGGGTCAACCTCGCAGCGGTGACATGTGACACGGCCTGTACCAGTGTGGCCACAGAAGCAACATGGGCGTGCCCACCTGCTCCCTGGGTGCCCTGAGGTGTCTGCTGCAGGTCCGTGGGACCCTCCAGGAGGAAAAGCACCAAGCAAGAGGCACAGGGTTTAAAAACAGAAGCAGAATCACCCACGAACAGACACGCCACAGCAGATGACACAGACCGCCTGGAGGAAAGGACCCAGGGTCTCCTAGCAGGAGCTCAGTGGGAAGATTCCGGCTCCTGGGTTTGATCTGAGAAACTCGCCAAAGCGTGACCTGAGGCAGGTCCCCGCTTTCCTCATCTGTGAAGTGAGAGGGGCGGGAGACTGGATCGCTGATGTCAACTGATGGCTCACTGGCCACAAACAGTCACGGAGGAGCATGGGTCTCCTGTGCGAGCCAGGAGACACCCAGTAACACCCAGTGCATCCCCCAGACCTTGGTGGATTTATGTCTTACTGCTGAGACTGCCGGAGCACATCACTGATGCTGAATGCTGGCCTATAAATGTATCAACACCTTTCTGGGGAAAAGCAGTCCTGTTTCCATGGCACTGGGTGAACAGCCGGTGGCGCAGGGCAGCAGCCCTCCATCCCGCCCCTCCCCACTCCATCCTGCAGGACTCTTGGACTTGACTACCCTCCCTGCAACCCTGCCCACTGCTCCCCTTTTGGGAAGGAGCCATCCGGAGGGGCTGGGACAGTCTCCCTGGGTGGGGACAAGGCTCCCTACGGATCAGTTACCTGCTCTCAAGGTCCGGGTCACTCACACCTGGGATGGCTGAGCCTTTCCTGAGTCACAGCACTAATGGAGGGTTTGGCAAGAAACAGTGTGCGGCCCAAGTTGTCATTTTTTGTTTTTTAATAGAGATGCGGCCTCACTATGTTGTCCAGGCTGGTCTCAAACTCCTGGGCTCACATGATCCCCCCACCTCAGCCTCTGTGAGTGCTGGGATAACAAATGTGAATTCACTTATTTAATGATATTTATGGAATGCCTTAGCGGCAGGTATTGTGCTGAGTATACAGCATAGACCAATGCTAGACCATGGAACTTCAAAAGCCAAAAGGTGCCAATGAGACTCGTCAATGCCCTGCTTTTTCTTTTTAAAGCCCAAAACTCATCATATTAGGGGACACAGTTCCCATCCTGGCTGCACGAACCCTCTGACTCTCGTTATCTATGCTGGCCCCTTGCTCTGCACCGTGTATGATACGTGACACGGAAAAGAGCCCATCTGAGAGCGAACACCAAAGATGCCAAAAGCGGCATGGACGTCAGCCGCCGCCGCCCAGGGGAGCAGCTACCTGCCAGCTCAGAGTTTTAGATGAACTGGTTATTTTTCTTGAACTCAAAAGAAGCACTGACCAGGGGCTGGGCAGAGTCCTTTGGGAGGCCAAGGCAGGAGGATCACTTGAGCTCAGGAGTTCGAGACCAGCCTGGCCAATACAGTGAAACCCCATCTCTACTAAATATACAAAAATTAGTCAGGTGTGGTGGCGGGTGCCTGTAATCCCTGCTACTCAGGAGGCTGAGGCAGGAGAATCACTTGCACCCAGGAGGTGGAGGTTGCAGTGAGCCAAGATCACGCCACTGCAGTCCACCCTGGGCAACAGAGTGAGACTCCATCTCAAAAGAAAAAGAAACACTGACCAGGATGGAGAGGAAAGTTAACATCCACCAGGTACTTGTGTGCATGGTGTTAAGCCACAACGAACATGGGTGTGGTCTCAGTTACTAATCACAGCCGTTCTAGGAAGGACAGATTCCCATCCAGGCTGAATAGAGGTGCAGAGAAGGGAACTGACCTTCTAGCAGTCGACGGAACCAAGATCTGGACCCAGGTTTGTGTGTACCGAAGCCCATGTTTCTCCCACCACCCCAGACACCAAGAGCTGGAGCACAGGCTTGGGAGCCACCGGTGGAGGAGCTCAAGTTGCCTTTGCAACGTGAAAAGCAGCACAGGGTCTGCAGTGGCTCATGCCTGTAATCCCAGTATTTTGGGAGGTCGAGGCAGAAGGATCGCTCGAGCCCAGGAGTGGTTCGAGACCAGCCTGGGGCAACATGGGGAAACCCCATCTCTACAAATAATTTAAAGATTCACTGGGTGTGGTGGTGGGCATCTGTGGTCTCAGCTGCTAGGGAGGCTGAGGTGGGAGAATCACTGAAGCCCAGGAGGTCGAGGCCGCACTGAGCTGAGACTGAACTATTGCACTCCAGTCTGGGTGACAGAGAAAGACCTTGTCTCAAAAAAACAACAGCAAAATTTCTTTCTTAGTGAGGTTTTTTTGGTCTGGAGTAGACACTGCCTAAAATGCAGATTGCATGAAATAATACTGAATACAAGGTGAGATCGAAAAGACACACCTGCAGAAGCAGGGCCTCTTGGAATGAGAATTCAAAGAAGACTTGTGTTCTGTTTCACTTATTCTGTGAAAGCAAACCTATGACCCAATGTGTCTGCGTTACAGACGAGCCGTTTCCCTGCTGGGAATTTTCCTGTCCTGGCTATGCTACTCCACCCTGTTAGCTTTGGGAGTAGTCTTTTTCTCTCTTACTCATGCTTTTCTGGATGCCCTCCAAACCTCGAGCTAAACCTGCAGTACCCTAAAAAGGTAGGTGAACAGCGCTTCTAGGATTTAAGCGTCTTTCTCCACCTACTGGAACAGAAGCTGGGTACATTTCTACCCAAACTCATGCAAAAACAGACCTGGGATACAATGTGTACTGGTATGTTTGATAACATTGCAGTTTCACCTCCAACTGAAAAGATTTAAAAACAAGGGGGAGGGGCGGGGGGGGAGAAAAACCTTTCCCTTGTGTCTGTGGTTTTAACAACTTGTTCTGAGCAGTTTCTGCTCTTTTAAGGTTTGAATCAAGGCTGGAATTTAGCAATGCAAAATGTTCCTCATAACCCTTACGTCCAAAGGCTTACGTGGGGTAATTTAAAATGCAGAAATTCTTCAAACAATGTATCTGTTGACTAGTTAATAACATAAAGCCTTCGCTACTGAGCTGTGATCCCAGCCTGAAGGGAGGGAGGCAGAGTTCAGGAATGCCCCGACGTGAGAACTACCAGACAAGGGGAGAGAGAGATCTACTCTCAGAACTGGGCTATGAAACTGGAACTGCCAAACCCCAGTCTCAGCAAGAAAAGAAGACCCAGCAGCCTGATGAAATTAATCACAATACATAGATTCCATTGGCATCATTTGTTTTTCCAAGACTTGGCTTGCAGCACAAAACAAAGATGTGAGACCTTTCTTCCATCTTCATCCTTAAGATTCTCCAGGAATAGTGAGGAAAGTCAGGTATTCCTCAGGGACACCCCAGCTACCACTAAGCAGACCCCCAAATGAGGTCTTCTCCATGCTATGATGAAGGCCACTCCTGTGCAAGTTTTGTGGGAACGGCAGGTTGAGCGTGGCAATTCACTAACTTTCCCTTCAAACTATGGCAAAAAGTAGGCCAGAGAGAGACTCCGGCATGGCTCCTGGGTCTCCCCGCACTGGCCCTCCTCCCAGTGAGTTCGCCAAGCAGCCTGCCGGGGCCCGAGGCTCCACCAGAGCTCAGGTTGACAGGAACAGGCTGCCCAGCTGGCTGCGTCTGTGGAAACAAGCTTGGATTGGTGACAACATGCCCCAGCTTTAAAACAGCCACCTGCCTCAAGGAAGCCCAGCTCCCTGCCCTTTTCCTTCTGAGTTTGCAGATGTACACTATGCAAATGAACTGTGAGGAGCTCTTCATTACAAGAGAAAGGCAGAGCCCAGGGAAGGGGCCCGACCTCCCTAATAGATTGCTGTGTGACTCGACAAGTCACTGACCCTCTCTGGGCTTGAAGAACTGACAGGATGGGCTACTGATTGCCAAGACAGCTGTGCAGCATTCCCACTGTGAATCATCCTTGGGCTAGGCAGGGGTCTGGAATTCCTCAGTGAACACAGGCACCAGAGCACTTAATCAATCAGCCAAGCAACAGATGTGGACTGATCAACATGCTGAACCAAGGAACTGGGAGGACGGAGGTGTTGGTCTTACCTTCCCAGAGCTTACAATCTAGTAAGAAAACACATTCACTTGAAAGCTAAAGGACAAAGGAATTAATTAAATAATATAAGAAACAGAACAATATAAGAAGACACATGCAGGTATAACTATATTGTTTCTTACATTAAGAAAATACTAGAAGAGCACCTGCAATTTGGAGACGGAAAGGAGCAGGGCAGCTGGCCTCCAGGCAGAGCTGTGCCCGGGAGTAATAACCCCTTACATCTCACCTGCTTCCGCAGGCCCCACAGCCCGCCCTCCATCACCTGCACCCCCCAGTGGGGGCCAGGGACCTCATGGAGCGTGTCTCTGGGTGAGCTTCTCTTGCCAACAACACTGAAATCTTTTTTCTACTGGTGACAGCAGACCAGAAACTGGCCAGCTTTGCGAACACTAAAACCTCCTTTTTTCTTTTTCTTCTTGAGACAGAGTCTCACTCTGTCACCCAGGCTGGAGTGCAGTAGTGCAATCAGAGCTCACTGCATCCTCAACTTCCTGGGCTCAAGCGATCTTCCAGCCTCAGCCTCCTAAATAGCTGGGACCACAGGTGTACAGCACCATGCCCGGATAATTTTTGTATTTTTTATAGAGAGGGGTCTCACTATGTTGCCCCAGCTGGTCTCAAACTCCCAGGCTCAAGTGATCCTCCTGCCTCAGCCTCCCAAGTAGCTGGGACCACAGGCAACCACCACCACCAGTAATTTTTGTATTTTTTATAGAGATGGAGTTTTACTATGTTGCCAAGGCTGGTCTCAAACACCTGGGCTCAAGCCATCCACCCGCCTCAGCCTCCCAAAGTGCTGGGATTACAGGCATGAGCCACTGCACCTGGCCCCAAACCTCCTTTTTTAAAAAAGACTGCTCACATTCAGGATGTGAAACTGCAGAGGGGCTGTACAAGACCATTCAGACCAGGGTTAGGTGTGGGGCTGAGCTCGGCTTTAAATGGCCCAGGCGACTAGATGTTGGAGCCCCTGACCTAAGCACTGCCTGACCAGCCTTAAAAATCCCTCCACGCTGTGGTACATCCACACAGTAAAATACTACTTGGCACCGACAGTGGCCATGTTGTTGAATTGCAAATGCACCGCGGTAAGCGAAAGAAGCCAGACGCAGAGGCTGCATATGGTATGATCCCTTTATACAACACTCCAGAAATGCAAAACAATGTGAACAAAACACAGATTAGTGGTTGCCATGGGCTGGGGAGTGGGGGTGGGGGAGGGGGCGGACTACACAGAGTCCTGGGGGAATGTGGGGGGGACAGTGGAACTGTCCTATATCTTTTTTTTTGGCTCTTGTCACCCAGGCTGGAGTGCGGAGGCATGATCTCGGCTCACTGCAACCTCCATCTCCTGGGTTCAAGAGATTCTCCTGCCTCAGCCTCCGAAGTAGCTGGGATTACAGATGTGCACCACCATGCCCGGCTAATTTTTGTGTTTTAAGTAGAGACGGAGTTTCACCATGTTGGCCAGGCTGGTCTCAAACTCCTGACCTCAAGTGATCCACCTGTCTTGGCCTCCCAAAGTGATCCACCTGCCTCGGCCTCCTAAACAGCTGGGATTACAGGCATGAGCCACCATGCTCACCTAATTTTTGTGTTTTTAGTAGAGATGGGCTTTCACCATGTTGGCCAAGCTGGTCTCGAACTCCTGACCTCGAACTCGGGTGATCCTACCCTGGCCTCCCAACGTGCTGGGATTGCCGGTGTGAGCCACCACATCAGACGTGTCCTTTATCTTAATAGGGGTGGTGGCACATGATTGTACATGATTGTCAAAATTCATCAAAGTGGACACCTGAAAAGGGTGACTCTTACTGAGCGTCAATCTGACTTTTTAAAAGGATCTCTCCCCTCAGTGAAGAACTGATTTACATCAATATCTCCATGCCAGTAGATAAGGATGAAATGTAACCAAAAAAAGCCTCCAAACATGGTGGACAGCAGCCAGGCGCAGTGGCTCATGCCTGTAACTGCAGCACTTCGGGAGGCCAACAAAGGAAGATCATTTGAGCCCCCGAGTTTGAGACCAGCCTGGGCAACACAGTGAGACCCTGTCTCTGCAAAAATTTAGCTAGGTGTGGTGGCACACGCCTGTGGTCCCAGCTACCCAGGAGGCTGAGGTGGGAGGACCACTTGAGCCTGGGAGGTTGAGGCTGCAGTGAGCTATGATCACGCCACTGCATTCCAGCATGAGTGATAGAGCAAGACTATATCTCAAAAAAACAAAAAAAACACCATAAAAACATGGATATCAACCTTTTGTACTGACTGATATCATTAAGGCCTCATAAGTAACTAGATCCGAATATTCACTGCCATCTGTAATTCAATTACTCACCCTTCCCCTGGCTTTTCTGTGAGGTGGGGGAAGGGCAAGAGTGTGGGTAGAACAGATGCGTTAACAGAATCTTCTCGACGTTAAGGGCTGTTTCCTATGATTTATAAAAATCTTTGGTGTCTGCTGAACTCACATTTGCTAGAAAGTGCTGGTGGTGATGAAGTGAGTGAGTAGAAATCTACTAATATTAGTGTCATTAGGCCAGGTGAGATGGCTCTCGCCTATAATCCCAGCACTTTGGGAGGCTGAGGTGGATCACTTGAGGTCAGGAGTTCGAGACCAGCCTGACCAACATGGTGAAACCCCGTCCCTACTAAAAATACAAAAAAATTAGCTGGGTGTGGTGGCTTGTGCCTGTAGTCCCAGCTACTCCGGAGGCTGAGGCAGGAGAATCGCTTGAACCCTGGGAGGCAGAGGTTGCAGTGAGCCAAGATCATGCTACTGCACTCCAACCTGAGAGACAGAGAGAGACTGTCTCAATTAAAAAAAAAAAAAAAAAAAAAAAAATCATTGATTTCTATCTTTTCCTTCATTGTGAAGGCCCCCACGACCTCCTCACACCCCACTTCCAGAGGCTTGGACATGTGAATAAGCCTGGCCTATGCCAAAGCTTGGGCGATCTTTGCTGAAAAACAATCCCATAACCACCAGGTCCTGCTTCTGTCTCTGTCGTGTGCTGTGATAACCCGGAGACTGCTTTTTGGTCTAAACATTGATAGTAAGATTCATTTCCACCACCTGAGCCTCTCCAGGAACTAACATCTTTCACAGGGGGAGGAGCTGGGGGCTGGGGCGCTGGCACCCCAGAGCAAGGTCCTCAGGGGGCCACACAGCACACACTCCCCAGGCACCTACTTCGTGACAGAGACAGAGACAGAGACATGCAAACCACAGCCCCAGCAGGGGACACATCCTCAATCAGCACCTGGAGGAAGGGACTCAGAAGGAGGCCCCAGAGGGAAGGGGCCCAAACCAGCCTCCGAGGAAGCATTCCAGGAGCTGCTTCTAAATGCAAGGCCCCCAGGCCCTTCCCAGGTGACTGCGTCTCACTAAGTCTAGGGTGGGGCCCAGGGACAGTATTTTTAACAAGCACACAAACACCCAGGAGGTTTTGATGATCAGCCACGTTAGCAAAATGCTGACATGGGGTAGCTCCTGCGTGCCTGCAAACAAAGCTGCTTGCTTAACCATTACGGTTCTGAGGGCCAGGAACCCTGACGGCGTGACCTCCAAGTAGCCGGTCCCACGTGGCCAGGGCAGAAGGCAGAACTCCAAAGCGAGGAGGCCGGTGGGACGGCAGGGCTGGCGCCCGGGCAGCTTCCTCTGCTGGCCCCCTGCCACCCTCTGCACAAACACAGCCCGGCTGCCGCCTCCAATCCAGACCACCCACAGCAGCCGGGCATGAAGGTCATGGGGCTTTCCTCTCTTCTGTCCCCTGCACTTAGCCCCTGCTCATTCTTGAAGGACAAGCTTTTTCCTACTTATTCAGGAAAACTCTCAGGGGATCCTGCCTTAGCTTCCTCCCCGAGGTTCCTATCTCCCTGAGTTCCCTCCTGTCTGCCTGCCAGCTAGGGTGCCCGATCCCATCTCCTCCCAAACTCTGTGACCTTCATCTTGCTCTGGAAAGACATTCGTGCCTCTCTTGGAATACTCTCTTTCTCCCCACCCCCGTCCCACCTGGAAACAAGTCTGGGGCTCCCCCTTGTCCAGATGGGGAAGTCCACACTCTTAACCTAGTGGGTCTACAGATGCTCCCTACCTCCTCCCTCCTCCCCATCCTTCTCAGCAAAGTGCTTTTCAAACTCGGTCTCTATGCCCCCAGTTCCACAGTCAGAATCCCCCACCGGCATCTCCTGGAACAAGCACTACGAGGGCAGGGACCTTGGCCTTCTGCTCACTGCTGCAGCCTTGGGGCCTGCAACTGCCAGACACATAACTGGTCCACAATAGACTGTTTTTGAATGGGTAAGACATAACCACTGCTTCCTTGTTTAAAGAGCGTGTTTCTCGCCCAGTCCTATAAAACAGTGTCCTAGCTATTCCGGCTCCACCTCTGTCCCCAGACATCCAGCTGCTGCCACACTGTAGACTGTAACGTCGGCTGGAAATGTGAGCCTGGCTACGTTACTCCCAGGTGTGTACCCTCTGACACTTGGCAAGGCCTTAGACAGAGTGAAGTCCAAGCTACACTTGGCCTGAGCCCCACCATCGTGCGCTGTCCCCAACACCACCCCAGACTCCTCACACCTCGTGAGAGCCCCACGCCGCTGCCACACCGGGTCCAGGTTCCTACACAACCCCAGAGCCCTGTCTGTCTCTTGCTCCAAACATCTACTGGGCGCTGCCCTCTCAAGAGTTTCATTTACTACTTTAGATCAGAATGGTGGATACCATGACAACCTCCCCAGCTGAGCCAGGAGAAGCACAGGGCACCCATAGCAGATGTGCCAGCAGGTCCGACAGCAGGACATGGAGCTGTGAAAATGCGTACCGAGCTGGGCCTTGTCCGTCCACGCATGACAGTCTCCAAGTCAGATCTGTCTCAGCAGCTCTCCTCCACCCACTCCTATATGTGGATCCTTCCTCCTCCTCCTCTTCATCCTGCTCTTTACCCAGGGCAATGCTGTTTTCACCTCTAATCCCAGAGAACACAGCAAACCCAACTGTACTTTGGCCAGAATTGACTTGAAACAAACCCGAAAGTTTACTTTGGAAGGGAATTAATAATAAAGGCTGGAAAGCATCTTCGGGGCGGCGATAAACACCTCCTTTTCCTTTCTCCCAGCCTTGGCATGGCACCATCCCAGGGGGGAGCGCTTTCTGGGACACAAAACTGCAAGCCTCATGACCAGAGCCAGGGAGCCCAGAAACAGGGAAGGAGGAAGGAAGGAAGGAAGGAGGAAGAGGATGAGGAGGTGGAAGGAGCATCAAAGGCACTTCACAAACAGCTGTAAAATGTGTTTCTTGTCTACTGAAAGCTGCAAAACCCTTTCTCTAACTCAGGAGAGGCTCGGGACTGAGAGCTGAGCTTTTCAAAGTCAGACGGATTCATGAAACCCTGCACACTGCCAGGAAGAAGGAACAATAATCCCCCCACTCCAAAGTTTCTAGAAACAAATACAGAAATAGAAGAGCACTTCTTTGAATCCAAACTAAATTATTCCGTTAAGTATTGAAGGTTTGCGGAGAGATACAACTAGAATAAACATCTCTGATAACGAAAGGGCATCACAGTGAAAAGAAGGCAACTTTTTTTTTTTTTTTTTTGAGACGGAGTTTCCCTCTTGTTGCCCAGGCTGGAGTGCAATGGCGCGATCTCGGCTCACCGCAACCTCCGCCTCCTGGGTTCAAGCAATTCTCCTGCCTCAGCCTCCCGAGTAGCTGGGACTACAGGCACGTGCCACCATGCCCGGCTAATTTTTTGTATTTTTAGTAGAGACGGGGTTTCACCATGTTGACCAGGATGGTCTCGATCTCTTGACCTCG
>PVKV010037781.1:0-14505 GCA_004027835.1 Alouatta palliata
GCATTCAACTTACAGAGTTGAAGATGTGTTTCATTCAAAGAGTTAGAAACACATTTCTTTTCGGAACTGCCTTTAGGCTTCCCAGAGTGAATGGGAGAATATGCTGTAAAGAGAAACATCCTGCTCTAAAACCAAAACGGAGCTACCTAAATGAATGCTTTTCAAAGTGTGAATTCAACTTACAGAGTTGAAGCTGTGTGTCGTTCAGTGAGTTAGAAACACATTTGTTCTAGGAACTGCGTTAGGATTTCCAAGAGTGAATGGGAGAATATGCTGTAATGAGAAACATCCTGCTCTAAAACCAAAACGAAGCTACCTAACTGAATGCTTGTCATTGTGTGCATTCACCTTACAGAGGTGAAGCTGTGTTTCGTTCAGCAAATTAATAACACATTTCTTCTAGGAACTGTGTTTCGGCTTCCCCGAGTGATGGAAGCATATGCTGTAAAGAGAAACATCCTGGTCTAAAACCAAAACAGAGCTACCTAACTGAATGCTTGTCATTGTGTGCATTCAACTTACAGAGTTGAAGCTCTGTTTCTTTCAGCGAGTTAGAAACATATTTCTTCTAGGAACTGCGTTTGGGCTTCCCAGAGTGAATTTGAGCATATGCTGAAAAGAGAATCATCTCGCTCTAAAAGAAAAACGGAGCTTCCTAACTGAGTCCTTGTCAATGTGTGCATTCAACTTACAGAATTGAAGCTGTGTTTCGATCATGTGTTAGAAACACATTTCTTCTAGGAACTGCGTTTGGACTTCCCAAAGTGAATGGAAGAATATGACATAAAAAGAAACATAATGCTCTAAAACCAAAACGGAGCTATGTAACTGAATGCTTGTCATTGTGTGCATTCAACTTACAGAGTTGAAGTTGTGTTTCGTTCAGGGACTTAGAAACACATTTCTTCTAGGAACTGCTTTTCGGCTTCCCTGAGTGAATGGGAGCACATGCTGTAAAGAGAAACATCCTGATCTAAAACCAAAACGGAGCTACCAATTTGAATGCTTGTCAGTGTGTGTATTCAACATACAGAGTTGAAGCTGTGTTTCTTTCAGCGAGTTACAAACACATTTCTTCTAGGAACTGCGTTTGGGCTTCATAGAGTGAATGGGAGCATATGATGTAAAGAGAAACATCTCGCTCTAAATCCAAAATGGAGCTACATAACTGAATGCTTGTCAATGTGTGCATTCAACTTACAGAGTTGAAGCTGTGTTTTGTTCAGCGAGTTAGAAACACTTTCTTTAGGGCATTGCGTTTGGGTTTCCCAGAGTGAATTGGAGCATATTCTTTAAAGAGAAACATCTCGCTCTAAAACCAAGACGGAGTTACATAACTGAACGCTTGCCAATGGGGACTCTCAACTTACAGAGTTGAAGCTGTCTTTCGTTCAGCGAGGTAGAAACACATTTCTTCTAGGAACTGCGTTTGGGCTTCCCTGAGATAATGGGAGCATATGCTGTAAAGAGAATCATCCTATGCTAAAACCAAAACGGAGCTACTTAACAGAATACTTGTCAATGTGTACATTCAACTTACAGAGTTGAATCTGTGTTTCCTTTCGTTAGATAGAAACACATTTCTTCTAGGAACTACGTTTGTGCTTCCCAGAGTGAATATTAGCATATTCTGTAAAGACAAACATCCTGCTCTAAAACCAAAACGGAGCTACCTAACTGAATGCTTGTCAATGTGTGCATTCAACTTACAGAGTTGAAGCTGTCTTACGTTCAGCGAGTAGGAAACACATTTCTTCTTGGAACTGCGTTTGGGCTTCCCACGGTGAATGGGAGCCTTTGCTGTAAAGAGAAATATCTTGCTCTAAAACCAAAATGGAGCTACGTAACTGAATGTTTGTCAATGTGTGCATTCAACTTACAGAGTTGAAGCTGGTTTCGTTCAGTGATTTAGAAACACATTTTTCTATGATCTGCGTTGCGGCTTAACAAAGTGAAAGGGAGCATATGCTGTAAAGAGTAACATCTCGATCTTAAACCTAACCGGAGCTACTTAACTGAATGCTTGCCAATGTGTCCAATCAACTTACTGAGTTGAAGCTGTCTTTCGTTCAGCAAGTAAGAAACGCATTTCTTCTTGGAAGGGCGTTTGTGCTTCAAAGAGAGAATGGGACCATATGCTGTAAAGAGAAACATCGTGCTCTACAACAAAAATGAAGCTACCTAACTGAATGTTTGTCAAAGTGTGCATTCAACTTACAGAGTTGAAGCTGTGTTTCGTTGAGCGACTTAGAAACACATTTCTTCTAGGAACTGCGTTTGTGCTTCCCAGAGTGAATGGGAGCATATGCTGTAAAGAGAATCATCCTGCTCTAAAACCAAAACGGAGCTACCTAACTGAATGCTTTTCATTGTGTGCATTCAACGTACAGAAGTGAAGCTGTGTTTCATTCAGCAAGTTAATAACACATTTCTTCTAGGAACTGCGTTTCGGCTTCCCAGAGTGATGGGAGCATATGCTGTAAAGAGAAACATCCTGTTCTAAAACCAAAACAGAGCTACCTAACTGAATGCTTGTCATTGTGTGTCTCAAATTAGAGTTGACGCTGTGTTTCGTTCAGCGAGTTAGAAACACATTTTTCTAGGAACTGCGTTTGGGTGTCCCAGAGTGAATATCAGCGTTTTTGCTTTCCAGAGTGATTGAGAGCATATGATGTAAAGAGAAACATCTTGCTCTAAAACTAAAACGGAGCTACCTATCTGAATGCTTGTCAATGTGTGCATTCAACTTAAAGTGTTGAAGCTGTGTTTCCTTCAGTGAGTTAGAAACACATTACATCTAGGAACTGCGTTTGGGCGTCCCAGAGTGAATATGAGCATATGCTGTAAAGAGAAACATCTCGCTCTGAAACCAAAACGGAGCTACCTAACTGAATGCTTGTCAAAGCGTGCTTTCAAATTACAGAGTTTAAGCTGGGTTTCGTTCAGCGAGTTAGAAACACATTTCTTCTAAAAACTGCGTTTGTGCTTCCCAGAGTGAATGGGGGAATACTCTGTAAAGAGAAACATCCTGCTCTAAATCTAAAATGAAGCTACCTAACTCAATGCTTCTCAATGTGTGCATTCAACTTAAAATGTTGAAGTTGTGTTTCATTCAGTGAGATAGAAACACTTTTTTCTAGGAACTGCATTTGGCCTTCCCAGAGTGAATGGGAGCATATGCTGTAAAGAGAAACATCCTGCTCTAAAACTGAAACGGAGCTACCTAACTGAATGATTGTCAATGTGTGCATTAAACTTAAAGTGTTGAAGCTGTGTTTCCTTCAGTGAGTTAGAAACACATCTCGTCTAGGAACTGCATTTGGGCTGCCCACTGTGAATGGGAAGATATGCTGTAAAGAGAAACATCCTACTCTAAAACTAAATCGGAGCTAACTAACTGAATGCTTGTCAATATGTGCATTCAACTAACAGAGTTGAAGCTGTGTTTCATTCAGGGAGTTAGAAACACATTTCTTCTAGGAACTGCGTTTGGGGCTCCCAGAGTGAATGGGAGCATATGCTGTAAAGAGAAACATCTCGTTCTAAAACCAACACGTAGCTACCAAACTGAATGCTTGTCAATGTGTGCATTCAACGTACAGAGTTGAAGCTGTGTTTCCTTCAGCGAATTAGAAACATATTTCTTCTAGGAACTGCGTTTTCGCTTCCCAGAGTGAATGGGAGCATATGCTGTAAAGAGAAACATCCTGCTCTAAAATCAAAACGGAGCTACCTAACTGAAAGCTTCTCAATGTGTGCTTTCAACTTACAAAGTTGAAGCTGTGTTTCCTTAAGCGAGTTAGAAACACATTTCTTCTAGGACGTGCGTTTTTGCTTTCCAGAGTGAATGAGAACATATGATGTAAAGAGAAACATCTCGCTCTAAAACCAACGCAAAGCTACCTAACTGAATGCTTCTCAACGTGTGCCTTCAACTTAAAATGTTGAAGCTGTGTTTTCTTCAGTGAGTTATAAACACATTTCATCTAGGAACTGCGTTTGGGCGTCCCAGAGTCAATGGGAGCATATTCTGTAAAGAGAAACATCTCGCTCTAAAACCGAATCAGAGCTACCTAACTGAATGCTTGTCAATGCGTGCTTTCAACTTACAGAGACGAAGCTGTGTTTCGTTCAGCAAGGTAGAAACTCATTTCTTCTAGGAACTGCATTTGGGCTTCCCAGAGTGAATGGGAGCATATCCTGTAAAGAGAAACATCTCCTTCTGAAACCAACACGGAGTTTTCTAACTGAATCCTTGTCAATGTGTGCATTCAACTTACAGAATTGAAGCTGTGTTTCGTTCAGGGAGTTAGAAACACATTTCTTCTAGGAACTGCATTTGGGCTTCCCAGAGTGAACGGGAGCATAGGCTGTAAAGAGAAACATCTTGCTCTAAAACCAACATGGAGCTACATAACTGAATGCTTGACAATGTGCGCATTCAACTTACAGAGCTGAAGCTGTGTTTCGTTCCTGGAGTTAGAAACACGTTTCTTCTAGCAACTGTGTTTCGGCTTCCCTGAGTGAATGGGTGAATATGCTGTAAAGAGAAACATCTCGCTCTAAAACCAAAACAAAGCTACCTAACTGATTGCTTGTCAATCTGTGCATTCAACTTACAGAGTTGAAGCTGCGTTTCATTCAGCGAGTTAGAAACACAAACCTTCTAGGACCAGCGATTTGGCTTCCAAGAGTGAAAGAGAGCCTATGCTGCAAAGAGAAACATCTCGCTCTAAACCAAAACGGAGCTACCTAACTGAATGCTTGTCAATCTGTGCATTCAACTTACAGGGTTGAAGCTGTGTTTCGTTCAGCGAACTATAAACACATTTCTTCTAGGAACTACGTTTGGGCTTCCCAGATGATGGGAGCATATGCTGTAAAGAGAAACATCCTGCTCTCAAACCCAAACGCAGCTACCTAACTAAATGGTTGTCAGTGGGTGCATTCAACTTACAGAGCTGAAGATGTGTTTCTTTCAGCGAGTTAGAAACACTTTTCTTCTAGGAACTGCGATTGGGCTTCCCAGAGTGAATGGGAGCATATGCTGCAAAGAGAAACATCTCGCTCTAAAAGGAACACGGGGCTACCTAACTGAATGCTTGTCAATGTGGGCATTCAACTTACAGAGTTGCATCGGTGTTTCGTTCCTGGGGTTAGAAACACATTTCTCTAGG
This sequence comes from Alouatta palliata, assembly GCA_004027835.1. Classification (NCBI taxonomy): domain Eukaryota; kingdom Metazoa; phylum Chordata; class Mammalia; order Primates; family Atelidae; genus Alouatta; species Alouatta palliata. The sequence continues at coordinate 5,178 of PVKV010037781.1, forward strand.
AACTGCGTTTGGGCTTCCCAGATTGAATGGGAGCATATGCTGCAAAGGGAAATATCTCGCTCTAAAACCAAAACGGAGCTACATAACTGCATACTTGTCAATGTGTGCTTTCAACTTGCAGAGTTGAAGCTGTGTTTCGTTCAGCGAGTTAGAAACACATTTCTTCTAGGAACTGCTTTTGGGCTTCCCAGAATGAATGGGAGCATATGCTGTAAAGAGAAAGATCTAGCTCTAAAAGCAGAATGGAGCAACATAACTGAATGCTTGTCAATGTGTGCATTCCACTTACACAGTTGAAGCTGTGTTTCGTTCAGCAAGTTAGAAGCACATTTCTTCAAGGAATTGCCTTTGTGCTTCCGAGAGTCAATGGGAGCATATGCTGTAAAGAGAAACATCCTGCTCTAAAACCAAAATGGATCTACCTAACTGAATGCTTGCCAATGTGTGTATTCAACGTACAGAGTTGAAGCTGTGTTTCTTTCAGCGAGTTGGAAACACATTTCTTCTAATAACTGCGATTGATCTTCCCAGAGTGAATGGGAGCATATGCTGCAAAGAGAAACATCTCGCTCTAAAACCAACACGGAGCAACCTAACTGAATGCTTGTCAATGTGTGCATTCAACTTACAGAGTTGAAGCTGTGTTTCGTTCAGCGAGTTGGAAACTCATTTTTTCTAATAACTGCGATTGATCTTCCCAGATTGAATGGGAGCATATGCTGCAAAGAGAAACATCTGGCTCTGAAAGCAACACGGTTCTAACTAACTGAATGCTTGTCAATGTGTGCATTCAACTTACAGAGTTGAAGCTCTGTTTCGTTCCTGGAGTTAGATACACATTTCTTCTAGGAACTGCGTTTGGGCTTCCTCGAGTGTACGGGAGCATAGGCTGTAAAGAGAAACTTCTTGCCCTAAAACCAGAATGGAGCAACATAACAGAATGCTTGTCTTTGTGTGCATTCAACTTACAGAGTTGAAGCTGTGTTTCCATCGGTTAGTTAGAGACACATTACTTCTAGGAACTGAATTTGGGCTTCCCAGAGTGAATGGGAGCATAAGCTGTAAAGAGAAACATCTCGCTCTAAAACCAAAACGGAACTACCTAACTGAATGCCTGTCAATGTGTACATTCAACTTACAGAGTTGAAGCTGTGCTTCGTTTGCTGAGATAGAAACACATTTCTTCTAAAAACTGCGTTTGGGCTTCCCAGAGTGAATGGGAACATATGATCGAAAGAGAAACAGCTCACTTTAAAACCAAAAGGGAGCTATCTAACTGAATGCTTGTCAATGTGTGCATTCAACTTACAGAGTTGAAGCTGTGTTTAGTTCAGCAAGTTAGAAACACATTTCTTCTAGGAACTGCGTTTGGGCTTCTCAGAGTGATTGGGAGCATATTCTGTAAAGAGAAACAACTCGCTCCAAAACCAAAACGGAGTTACTTAACTGAATGCTTGTCAATGTGTGCATTCAACTTACAGAGTTGAAGGTGTGTTTCGTTCAGCGAGTTAGAAACACATTTCTTCTAGGAATTGCGATTGGGCATCCGAGAGTGAATGGGAGCATATGCTGCAAAGAGAAACATCTCGCTCTAAAACCAACACGGAGCAACATAACTGAATGCTTGTTCATCTGTGCATTCAACTTACAGTGTTGAAGCTGTCTTTCGTTCCTGGAGTTAGATACACATTTCTTCTAGGAACTGCGTTTGGGCTTCCAAGAGTGATGGGAACATATGCTGTAAAGAAAAACATCCTGCTCTAAAACCAAAAGGCAGCTACCTAACTGAATGCTTGTCTGTGTGTGCATTCAACTTACAGAGTATAAGATGTGTTTCTTTCAGCGAGTTAGAAACACATTTCTTCTAGGAACTGTGATTTGGCTTCCCATAGTGAATGTGAGCCTATGCTGCAAAGAGAAACATCTCGCTCTAAAAGCAACACTGTTCTACCTAACTGAATGCTTGTCATTGTGTACATTCAACTTACAGAGTTGAAGCTGTGTTTCCCTCGGTTAGTTAGAAACACATTTCTTCTAGGAACTGCATTTGGTCTCCCCAGAGGGAATGGGATCTTATGCTGTAAAGAGAAACATTTCGCTCTAAAACCAGAAAGGATCTACCTAACTGAATGCTTGCCATTGTGTGCATTCAACTTACGGATTTGAAGCTGTGTTTCCTTCAGTTAGTTAGAAACACATTTCTTCTAGGAACTGCGTTTGGGCTTCCCAGAGTGATGGGAACATATGCTGTAAAGAGAAACATCCTGCTCTAAAACCAAAACGCAGCTACCTAACTGAATGCTTGTCAGTGTGTGCATTCATCTTACAGTGTTGAAGATGTGTTTCTTTCAGCGAGTTAGAAACACATTACTTCTAGGAACGGCATTTGGGTTCCCAGAGTGAATGGGAGCATAGGATGTAAAGAGAAACATCTCGTTCTTAAAAAAAAACGGAGCTACCTAACTGAATGCTTGTCAAAGTGTTCATTCAACTTACAGTGTTGTAGCTGTGTTTCTTTCAGCGAGTTAGAAACGCATTTCTACTAGGAACTGTGTTTGGGCTTACCGGAGTGAATAGGAGCATACGTTGTAAAGAGAAACATCTCACTCCAAAAGGAAAAAGGAGCTACCTAACTGAATGATTGTCAACGTGTGCATTCAACTTACAGAGTTGAAGCTGTGTTTCGTTCAGCGAGATAGAAACACATTTCTTCTAGGAACTGCGTTTGGACTTCCCAGAGTGAATGGGAGCATATGCTGTAAAGAGAAACATCTCGCTCTAAAACCAAGACGGAGCTACCTAACTGAATGCATGTCAATGTGGGTTTTCAACTTACAGAGTTGAAGCTGTGTTTCCCTCAGCGTGTCAGAAACTCATTTCTTTTAAAAGCTGCGTTTGGTCTTCCCCGAATGAACGGAAGCATATGCTGTAAAGAGAAACCACTCGCTCTAAAACTGAAATGGAGCTACCTAACTGAATGCTTGTCAATATGTGCATTCAACTTACAGAGTTGAAGCTGTGTTTCGTTCAGCAAGTTAGAAAAACGTTTCTTCAATTAATTGCGTTTGGGCTTCCAAGAGTGAATGGGAGCATAGGCTGTAAAGAGAAACATCTCACTCTAAAACCAACACGGAGCTACATAACTAAATACTTGTCAATGTGTGCATTCAACTTACAGAGTTGAAGTTGTGTTTCGTTCCAGGAGTTAGAAACACTTTTCTTCTAGCAACTGTGTTTGGGTTTCCCTGAGTGAATGGGAGAATATACTGTAAAGAGAAACATCCTGCTCTAAATCCAAAACGGAGCTAACTATCAAATGCTTGTCAATGTGTACATTCATATTACAGAGTTGAAGCTGTATTCCCTTCCGTTAGATAGAAACACATTTCTTCTAGGAACTGCGTTTGCGCTTACCAGAATGAATGGGAGCATATGCTATAAAGAGAAATATCATGCTCTAAAACCAAAACGGAGTTACCTATCTGAATGCTTGTCAATGCGTGCTTTCAACTTACAGAGTTGAAGCTGTGTTTCCTTCAGTTAGTCAAAAACACATTTCTTCTAGGAACTGCGTTCAGGCTTACCAGAAAGATTGGGAGCATATGCTCTAAAGAGAAGAATATCGCTCTAAAACGAAAACGGAGCAACATAACTGAATGCTTGTCAATGTGTGCATTCAACTTACAGTGTTGAATCTGTGTTTCGTTCAGTGAGTTATAAACACATTTCTTCTAGGAAGTGCGTTTGGGATCCCTGAGTGAATGGGAGCATATGCTGAACAAAGAAACATCTCGTTCTAAAACCAAAACGGAGCTACCTAACTGAATGCTTGTCAATGTGGCTTTCAACTTACAGAGTAGTAGCTGTGTTTCCTTCAGCAAGTTAGAAACACATTTCTTCTAGGAACTGCGTTTGGGCTTCCCTGAGGGAACGAGAGCATATGCTGTAAAGAGAAACATCTTGCTCTAAATCCTAAAAGGAGCTACCTAACTGAATGCTTGTCAATGTGTGCATTCAACTTACAGAGTTGAAGCTGTGTTTCGTTCAGCGAGTTAGAAAAACGTTTCTTCAATTAATTGCGTTTGGGCTTCCCAGAGTGAACGGGAGCATAGGCTGTAAAGAGAAACATCTTGCTCTAAAACCAACACGGAGCTACATAACTGAATGCTTGTCAATGTGTGCATTCAACTTAAACAGTTGAAGCTGTGTTTGGTTACTGGAGTTAGATACAGATTTCTTCTAGGAACTGCGTTTGCGCTTCGCAGAGGTAATGGGAGCATATGCTGTAAAGAGAAACATCTAGCTCTAAAACCAGAATGGAGCAACATAACTGAATGCTTCTCTTTGTGTGCATTCAACTTACACAGTTGAAGCTGTGTTTGGTTACTGGAGTTAGATACAGATTTCATCTGGGAACTGCGTTTGGGCTTCGCATAGTGAACGGGAACATATGCTGTAAAGAGAAACATCTCGCTCTAAAACCAGAACGGAGCTACCTATCTTAATGCTTGTCATTGTGTGCATTAAACATACAGAGTTGAAGCTGTGTTTCTTTCTGTTCAATAGAAACGCATTTCTTCTAGGAACTTCGTTTGGGCTTCCCAGAGTGAATGGGAGCATATGCTGTAAAGAGAAACATCTCGCTCTAAAACCAACACGGAGCTACCTAACTGAATGCTTGTCAATGTGTGCATTCAACTTACAGAGTTGTTGTTGTGTTTCGCTCAACGAGTTAGAAACACATTTCTTCTAATAACTGCGTTTGGGCTTCCCAGAGTGAATGGGAGCATAAGCTGTAAAGAGAAACATCTCGCTCTAAAACCAACACGGGGCAACATAACTGAATGCTTGTGAATGTGTGCATTTAACTTACAGAGTTACAGCGGTGTTTCGTTCCTGGAGTTAGAAACACATTTCTTCTAGGAACTGCGTTTGGGCTTCCCAGATTGAATGGGAGCATATGCTGCAAAGGGAAACATCTTGCTCTAAAACCAAAATGGAGCTACATAACGGCATACTTGTCAATGTGTGCTTTCAACTTACAGAGTTGAAGCTGTGTTTCGTTCAGCGAGTTAGAAACACATTTCTTCTAGGAACTGCGTTTGGGCTTCTCAGAGTGAATGGGAGCATATGCTGTAAAGAGAAACATCCTGCTCTAAAACCAAAACGGAGCTACCTAACTGAATACTTGTCAATGTGTGCATTCAAATTACAGAGTTGAAGCTGTTTTTCGTTCACAGAGTTAGAAACACGTTTCTTCAATTAATTGTGTTTGGCCTTCCCAGAGTGAATGGGAGCATATGCTCTAAAGAGAAAAATCTCGCTTTTAAATAAAATCGGAGCTACTTAACTGAATGCTTGTCAATGTGTGCATTCAAATTACACAGTTGAAGCTGTGTTTTGTTCAACAAGTTAGAAGCACATTTCTTCAAGGAATTGCCTTTGGGCTTCCCAGAGTCAATGGGAGCATATGCTGTAAAGAGAAACATCCTGCTCTAAAACTAAATTGGAGCTACCTAAAAGAATGCTTGTCAAGGTGTACATTCAACTTACAGAGTTGAAGCTGTGTTTCCTTCGGTTAGATAGAAACACATTTCTTATAGGAACTGCGTTTGGGCTTCCCAGAGTGAATGGGAGCTTATGCTGTAAAGAGAAACATGTCGCTCTAAAACCAAAACGGACATAAATAATTGAATGCTTGTCAATATGTGCATTCAACTTATAGAGTTGAAACTGTGTTTCCTTCTGCTAGTTAGAAATACATTTCTTCTAGGAACTGGGTTTGGGCTTCCCAGAGTGAATGGGAGCATAAGCTGTAAAGAGAAACATCTCGCTCTAAAACCAAAACAGAGCTACCTAACTGAATGCTTGTCAATGTGTGCATTCAACTTTCAGAGTTGAAGCTGTGTTTCGTTTGGGGAGTTAGAAACACATTTCTTCTACGAACTGCGTTTTGGCTTCCCAGAGTGAATGGGAGCATATGCTGTAAAGAGACACATCCTGCTCTAAAAGCAAAATGGAGCTACCTTACTGAATGCTTGTCAATGTGTCCATTCAACTTACAGAGTTGAAGATGTGTTTTGTTCCTGGAGTTAGATACTCATTTCTTCTAGGAACTGCGTTTGGGCTTCCCTAAGTGAATTGGAGAATATGCTGTGAAGAGAAATATCTTGATCTAAACCCTAAACGGAGCTACCTAACTGAATGCTTGTCAATGTGTGCATTCAACTTTCAGAGTTGAAGCTGTGTTTCGTTTGGGGAGTTAGAAACACATCTCTTCTAGGAACTGCTTTTGGACTTCACAGGGTGAATGGGAGTATATGCTGTAAAGTGTAACATCTCGCTCTAAAACCAAAACGAAGCTACCTAACTGAAAGTTTGTCAATGTGTTCATTCAACATACAGTATAGAAGCTGTGTTTCGTTCAGCGAGTTAGAAACACATTTCTTCTAGAAATGCGTTTTTGCTTTCCAGAGTGAATGGGAGCATATGATGTAAAGAGAAACATCTCGCTCTAAAACGGAAAACGTAACTACCTGACTGAATGCTTGTCTGTGTGTGCATTCTACTTACAGAGTTGAAGCTGTGTTTCCTTCGGTTAGATAGAAACACTTTTCTTCTAGGAACTGCGTTTGGGCTTCCCAGAGTGAATGGGAGCATATGCTGTAAAGAGAAACATCTCGTTCTAAAACCAAATCGGAGCTACGTAACTGAATGCTTGTCAATGTGGGCTTTCAACTTACAGAGTTGAAGCTGTGTTTCCTTCAGCGAGTTAGAAACACGTTTCTTCTAGGAACTGCGTTTGGGCTTCCCCGAGGAATTGGAGCATATGCTGTAAAGAGAAACATCTCGCTCTAAAACTGAAAAGGATCTACCTAACTGAATGCTTGTCAATGTGTGAGTTCAACTTACAGAGTTGATGCTGTGTTTCATTCAGCGAATTAGAAACACATTTCTTCTAGTAATTGCGTTTGGGGTCATAGAGTGAATGGGAGCATATGCTATAAAGGGAAACATCCTGCTCTAAAACCAAAACGGAGCTACCTAACTGAATGCTTGACAATGTATGCATACAACTTACAGAGTTGTTGCTGTGTTTTGTTCAATGAGATAGAAACACATTTCTTCTCATAACTGCGTTTGGGCTTCCCAGGGTGAATGGGAGCATATGCTGTAAAGAGAAACATCTCGTTCTAAAACCAACACAGAGCTACCTAACTGAATGCTTGTGAATGTGTGCATTCAAATTACAGAGCTGAAGCTCTGTTTCATTCCTGGAGTTAGAAACACATTTCTTTTAGGTACTGCGTCTGGTCTTCCCACAGTGAGTGGGAGAATATGCTGTAAAGAGAAACATTCTGCTCTAAAACCAAAACGGAGCAACATAACAGAATACTTGTCCATGCGTGCTTTCAACTTACAAAGTTGAAGCTGTGTTTCCTTCGGTTAGTCAGAAACACATTTCTTCTAGGAACTGCGTTTGGGCTTACCAGAATGAATGGGATCATATGCTGTAAAGGGTAGTATCTCGCTCTAAAACAAAAACGGAGCTACATAACTGAATGCTTGTCAATGTGTGCATTTAACTTACAGTGTTGAAGCTGTGTTTCCTTCAGCGAGTTAGAAACACATTTCTTCTAGGAACTGCGTTTATGTTCCCTGAGTGAATGGGAGCATATCCTGAAAAAAGAAACATCTCCTTCTAAAACCTAAACGGAGCTACCTAACTAAATGCTTGTCTGAGTGTGCATTCAACTTACAGAGTTGAAGCTGTGTTTCGTTCAGCGAGTTAGATACACATTTCTTCAAGGAACTGCGTTTGGGCTTCCCAGAGTGAATGGGAGCCTATCCTATAAAGAGAAAAATCCTGCTCTAAAACCAAAACGGACCTACCTAACTGAATGCATCTCAATGTGTGCGTTCAACTTTCAGAGTTGAGGCTGTGTTTCGTTCAGTGAGTTGGAAACACATCTCTTCTAGGAACTGCGTTTGTGCTTACCAGAATGAATGGGAGCATATTCTGTAAAGAGAAGAATCTCACACTAAAACGAATACGGAGCTACATAACTGAATGCTTGTCAATATGTGCATTCAACTTACAGTGTTGAAGCTGTGTTTCCTTCAGCGAGTTAGAAACACATTTCTTCTAGGAACTGCGTTTTTCCCTTCCCAGAGTGAATTGGAGCATATTCTGTAAAGATAAATATCTCGCTGTAAAGATAAATATCTCGCTCTAAATCCAAAATGGAGGTAAATAAATGAATGCTTGTCAATGTGTGCATTCAACTTACAGAGTTGAAACTGTGTTTCCTTCAGCGAGTTAGAAACGCATTTCCTCTAGGAACTGCGTTTGGACTTCCCAGAGTGAATGGGAGCATATGCTGTAAAGAGAAACATCTCGCTCTAAAACCAAGACGGAGCTACCTAACTGAATGCTTGTCAATGTGGGCTTTCAACTTACAGAGTTGAAGTTGTGTTTCCCTCAGCGTGTTAGCAACACTTTTCTTCAAAAAACTGTGTTTGGTCTTCTCCGAATGAATGGGAACATATGCTGTAAAGAGAAATATCTCGCTCTAAAACCGAAATGGATCTACCTAACTGAATGCTTGTCAATGTGTGCTTTCAACTTACAGAGTTAAAGCTGTGTTTCGTTCAGCGAGTTAGAAACTAATTTCTTCTAGGAACTGCGTTTGTGCTACCCAGAATGAATGCGAGCATATGCTGTAAAGAGAAACATCCTGTTCTAAAACCAAAACGGAGCTACCTTACTGAATGCTTGTGAATTTCTGCATTCAACTTATAGAGTTGAATCTGTGTTTCGTTCAGCGAGTTAGAAACACATTTCTTCTTGTACCTGTGTTTGGTCTTCGCACGGTGAATGGGCGCATATGCTGTAAGGGAAATATCTCGCTCTAAAACCAACACAGAGCTACCTAACTGAATGCTTGTCAACTTGTGCATTCAACTTACAGAGTTGACGCTGTGTTTCGTTCCTCGAGTTAGAAGCACATTTCTTCTAGGAACTGCGTCTGGGCTTCCAGAGTGAATGGGAGAATATGCTGTAAAGAGAAACATCCTGCTCTAAAACCAAAACGGTTCTATATAACTGAATGCATAACTACATAACTACATAAATGAAGCTGCGTTTCGTTCAGCGAATTAGAAACACATTTCTTCAATTAATTGAGTTTGGGCTACCCAGATTGAATGGGAGCATATGCTATGAAGAGAAAAATCTCGCTTTTAAACCAAAACGGAGATTCCTAACTGAATGCTTGTCAATGTGTGCATTCACCTTACAGAGTTGAAGCTGTCTTTTGCTCAGCGA
>PVKV010037782.1:0-14507 GCA_004027835.1 Alouatta palliata
TTTTTTTTTTTTTTTTTTTTTTTTTTTTTTTTTTTTTTTTGAGATGGAGTCTCACTCTGTCTTGCCCAGGCTAGAGTGCAGTGGTGTGATCTTGGCTCACCGCAACCTACTCCTCCCAGGTTCAAGCGATTCTCCTGTCTCAGCCTCCCAAGTAGTAGGGACTACAGGTGTATGCCATCACACCCGGTTACATTTGTATTTTTAGTAGAGACAGGGTTTCACCATGTTGGCTAGGCTAGTCTTAAACTCATGACCTCAGGTGATCTACCCATCTTGGACTCCCAGAGTGCTGGGATCACAGGCATGAGCCACAGCACCCAACCTTCTGCTTTATTAGAATGAGCATTAGAAGAAGGTTGACAGGAATGCTGAATCCTCATCTACCAATCATGCACTGAGAGCTACCTCAGACATTTGTAGAAGGTCTCCCTAAGGATATGTTTGTGATAAAACTGAATGAATGAGAACAAGCCATACACTGGAAGAGGTAGAGGACAGAGGGCCAATGTCTTAAAGTTAGAACAAGCTTGTTGTGTTAAGACCTAGGAAACTAAAGAATACTCATTACATGAATAGGTGGTGAAAAATAAAGTTGTAGAGGAAAATAGGAATGGAGTATATACATTTGTGTATGTCAAGTGATATATTTTGTATTTTGTTCTAAATTCAAAGGAAAGCCATTTGAATAGCTTACATTTTCAAGAGATGACTCTTGTTATTTTGAGGATTTGGGAGTTGTGAGGAACAATAAAAGAATAAACACAGAAAGTTGCATAAACACTAAAGGCAAGATAGGACATTGGTTTGGATTAAGTTGTAGCAGCAGAGATAGTGACAAATCAAAATATTCTACTTATAATTTTGAGAAAAGGTTATCTGATCTTGGGTGGTGGTTGTTAAGTGGATGCTAATAGAAAGAGAAGAAATGAGAAAGTTTCTATATCAAGCCACATGGTAGATGGCGGTGCCATTAACTGAAATAGTGATGAATGAGGGAAACCTAATTTGGAAGGAAATATCAAGGTTCTTATTAGAAAATGTTGGTTTGTGAGATCTGTGGTCCCCTTAAATTCAAATGTCAAATAGGACATTACCTATATAACTCCAGATTTTGAATGAAAGTCGGCAGTATAAATAGAAATTAAGATCAATTAAATATTTTCTGAATAATTAAAGCTTTGGGGAACGTAAAGTCCTGTGAAAGTGCAGAGAAGGTGTCTGTGCATGCCTGTATTCCCAGCTATTCCAGAGACTGATGCACGAGAATCGCTTGAACCTGGGAGGCGGAAGTTGGGCAATGAGACCAAAATTCTGTCCCAAAAAACAAACAAACAAATAAATAAAAACAAAAGAAAGTAAGTGCAGAGGGGGATGAGCCACAGACTAAGGTGAGCTCTAAGGAACACAAAACTCAAAAGGAGAGAGGAAAGAGGGGCAAGGAGGATGAACTAGCAGGGATTCAGATTTTCTTTCTTTTTAAAGACTGAATAATATTCCAGTGAGTATTACTCACAGTAACCAAGATATGGGGACAACCTAAGTGTCCATCAACAGAAGAATGGATTAAAAAATGTGGTATCCATATGACATACCAGTTATACGTACCTGTTCTTTACGTACATAGGATGTGAGCTTTATGAGGATTAAGAGTTGTGCATTTGAATTTTCGGAGCTTCCCACAATGTCTGATGCAAATTTTTAACAAAGAAGAAGGAAGAAAATACAGTTTATATTTTATAGGACTATTCACATATACTACCTTAGTTAATCTTCAGAGATATCATTACTATCCAATCATTTTACATTGAAAAATGGTGGGTTATAAACGTCACAGTGTATGAACTTGGAAAAGCTCATAAGTAACACAGCTAAGTTTTAAGAACTGTTGTCTTTATTCTGAAGCCCATAAATATCTACCACATGAAAGTTAGGTAAGCATTTCTTGTGCAGAAACAAATTTATTTGAGCCTGCTGGGAATACCTAGAAGATCTACCAGAATGCATCATTCAAATCCATCCAGAATATAAGGGGACCCTCGCAGCTAACAGGACATCGAGTAAACTCAGCATTATTAGAGAATTTACTAAACGAGGTAGAGAAAAAGAAAGAAAATATCACTTGCATGAAAATAATTATGTATTATTACCTTATTTCTAAAACATAAAAATATATTTGTGGCTCTAAGTATTTCCTATTTATGAGAAATTTTTCACTCATCTGCCATAATACGTAGCAATCACACTGTAATGTGTTATTTCTCCTGATAGTAATTTAGCAATCAAATTTGGAATTGTCCAGCAGGAATTTATTGAAGAAGCATTTATCTCTACAGTGGATTTACTACTGGATATGGAATTACATTTTAATTCACATAACTTGGAATGAAGAATGCTAGTTTATTCATTCATGTTTTACTTTTTACGGTACTGAAGACAATGTTTGCAACTATATAACTCAGGTCACTTTTTGCTCAATATTTATAGATGAAAAATCTGGTTTTACATTTTCAAACCTCTGAATTTTATTTTTTATTGCAGCATTTAGATATATCACTAAGTGTATTTTTGGAAGTCTAGGGGCATTGTTACTGTGATCATCTTTTAACAGAAAATAAATCTATAGATAGCTAACATCATCTTTCCTATTACATATAAAAGTCCCATCTTAAATAGCTCTTGCTCATGCCATTTGAAATGAGAAAGTCTTCATAAGGCCTATTAAAGAAATACAGTTGTTTCTGATTGCAAAATTTCTTTATTAATTGTCTATTTAATATACAAAATAGCCATTGTTATGACTTGCTTACATAAAGTTGGATCACACTTTTATTTCATCTAAATGAGATAAGCTCACTAGATAAAGGCAACGGCAGAATGTTCAAATGTATCTTTTTACAAACCAACTATATTTTGCTTTCTTCCCACGATGTTTTGCTAAATCAATATCCCCAATTAATACTCTCACAAATAGGTGACTTTTTAAATGAATGAATCTTAGTATGCCAAGATATTATTAATGACATAGAAAACTTCATAAAACATTGGCCAACTGGGTTTTATAGTTGTGATATCATTTTATATTAAAAATAACTATGCCTGAAATAACCGTTCCTATTCATACAATAGTAATCACCCTCATTATTTAAGTATATTATGTCTCATCTTCTTTATCCTCATAGCACTGCTATGGGTTACACAGATGATAAAACTGATTCTCATCTACATTAAATGAGGAAAGTGGATTCTTATCAACATTACATTAGGTTAAACGAGTTCGGCTATTTGTAATAGTTCACAAAGTCAGTGGGGGCTGCCAGGCAGAGAGTTGAACCAGTCTTCTTTCTACATCCCCCATGGCTTCATTTGAGGAAAAATAAGACATGTTGAATTTTCCACAATATTTTGTATTTCTCTTATGTGAGATCTAAAACATTCTCCATTTAATGAATGTAAATAATATAAATACAAAAATGAGTAAAACTACCTTTACAGCACTTTATACATGGTGATATTCAACATTTGTCAAACAGTGCTTCTCCAGGCTCCATAGCAATATTGATGTTTTGAATAATATGTGTGTGTGTGTGTGTGTGTGTGTGTGTGTGTGTGTGTGTGAATACAGTAAGGCTAATGGAACATTTTCAGTGCCATCAAAGTAAAGGAAAATAACTTATGATTTCTGGTCCAGGAGTAAAATCATATTTGTTACATTAGAGCATTTCAACACGGTTTTTAGTATGCTTACATTGTAAGATTGCCACGAGGAAACACAGCACCAAAGGTAAATTTGGGCCAACCCAGGAAGATTAGGGCAGAGAAAAGGTGGTGTGGAAGTCCCCAGAGCAAGAGAGACCTGGCTCAAATCCATAATAAGGCATTTGTACTCTGAACTAGGTCTACTTTCGGCTGCACCTTGATCATTTCTCCTGGTTCTCTCCACCTTTACACCATGGTCCTAGCATTCTTCTGTTATTGAAGAAATTGCTATAGCAAATGAGAATCTAAATTTATTTCATTGACAGAAAAATGAAAAGATTTCTCTGAAATCTTGTCTTGATTTGCTAGTGAAACATGGGAACTTTGCAGGAGGAGAGGAACCACTTATCCTCTTTCACTTTAATCTTTTTAGGGCCCCCTCTTCTCTCACTCAGGAATCCTTTTTCTCCAGAGGCATTTCATCCACTTTCATGGTTTCAGTGATGAATTTAATGCAGTTCTTCCAGAAATACGTGCATCTATTTGAATTCAAATTAATGCTACATGACAATCTTAATCTCCTCTCTTTTACTATTCTCTATTAAAACACTTTCCAAAAAAATGTATATTTGGTCTTTACAGCAACATAAAAATAACAATATATATTTATAATTGTATATAATAGTAACATTTTAACATATCTAAACTACTCTATAAATTCCTGCTTATCTCATTTACTTCACCTTATCCTGTTCACTTCACATAGTCATTTAAACAGACATTACTAACTCTTGTTTATTTTTCTGAATAAATATTTCTGGAATTCATTCAGACTTTCTTACTTCGGTCTCCAAAGTCCAAGCTCCCATCATCTCTTCTGAGCCACTGCCTCTTCACACACCCCTGCCATACTTCCTAGGATGCTTTCAGAAGCCTTGTGGTCAGTTTACCACCTGCAGTAAAAGAAATCTCTTAAACATCTATATCCAGTCATAACCTCATTATTTTCTTTGCTATACTCAGCTGAGAATAATATGTAAAACTTTGACAAAGCGTTCAAAGAGTTGCACAGCCTGACCTCCGCATACCACTGATACCCTAAAAAATTCTCTCCCATACTCTCAAGAGACTTTAGCCATAGTTTCATTACTTGTTAACCTCCTAGCGGATTACACTCTTACCTTCTTGCATTCACATGCAGTTTTCTCTTTGCTTACAACTCTCATCCTCACTCAGTTTTCTTCATTTTCTCCTAGATAACCTATAGATGAAATTATAAAATTCACTTCTTTGGGAGGGTGGGAAGGAGCAAAATATGTTAACTCCCTGACAAGAGTCTAGAATTAATTCCCCTGATACAGAGCCACACAATACAGGCTCCCGCTTTTGTAACAATCCAACACTCTTACAAGCATTTGCTTAATTTCCCTTGTCCTTTTATTCCCCAGTGCCTACCTGAATTGCATCTGGCATAGTGCTGTGCTCAAAGATTTTTTTCTGAAAGAGTCAATGTATCTGAGATATAAACGAACATTTAAGTGCCTCGAGGCCATTCGCCCTTAGATTGATTCCTCAGTCTTTGCCCACGCTACTCTGTAAAACAGATTCCTAGCTGCTGAAAGGGCATGTTTCCTTGGTCTTTTGCCAGAGACTTTTGTAATTGTCCAATAGTAAAAATGGAGAGGAGGAAGGAGAAACTAGCGTGGCTCTTCCCCTCCCTCTCTACCCCAACCTTGTCTCCGTCAGCAGTAGCATGGGCTACCCGGATGCACCTTCTGTTCACCAGTCTGCTGAGTCCCAAAGACCAGCCTCAGCTTTTGCCCCTCCAGTCCACTGGTCCCAGAGGCTCAATGCTCTCTCTCTGGTAGCAACACTTGTCCTCATTCGGCTTCTCAATTTTCCATCATATATTTTACAAATTAGTGCTTTAAAAGAACATGTTTCAAATACATAAAGTAGTTGCTGTTTTTCTGATTATATTCTGCCTGGTCCATTATCAGCCTAATGAGAAGTGTGGAAATTTGTCACCAGTATCCCTGCCTTGCAAGAAATGTCAAAAGAAGTTCTTCAGAGAACAGTAAAATGGTACATGTCAGAAACTTAAGTACACATAAAGCAAAGAAGAACATATGTTGGCTATTGTAAATACTACTATAATGAACGAGGAGGTGCAGACATCTCTTTAAAACCCTGATTTCAATTATGTGAGATAAATACTCAGAAATAAGATGACTGGATCACCTGGCAGTTCTAATTTTAATATTCTGAGGAATCTCCATCTTGTTTTTCATAGTGGCTGCACCAATTCACATTCCCTTTGACACTGTATGAGAGTTCCAGTTTCTCCACATCCTCACCAGTGCTAGCTGTGCTTGTGGGTTTTATTTTTATAATAGCCATCTTAACAGATGTGAGGTGATATCTTGTGGTTTTGATCTACATTTCCTTAATGACTAGTGATACGGAGCATCTTTTCATACACCTGGTGACCATTTATATCTTCCCTGGATAAATGTTCATCAACAGATAACTGCATAAAGAAAATAACATATTTACATACAATGGAATATTATTCAGTCTTTAAAAAGAAGGAAATCCTGATATTAGCAACAACATGGATGAACCTAGAGGTCATTATGCTAAGTGAAATAAGAAATCACGGAAGGACAAATACTGTATGAATCTTCTTATATGAGGAATTTCAAGCAGTCAAATTCATAGCAGCAGAGAATCAAACTGTAGTTGTCAGGAGCAGAGAGGAGGGAGGAAGGGAAATTTTTGTGTAGCGATTATGAAGTTTCAATTTATGCACGATAAGTTAGTTTTATAGATCTGCTTTACAACATAGTACCTATAGTTAGCAACATGGTATTGTGCACTTTAAAAGATATTAAAAGAATAGATCTCATGTTGTGTTCCCACCATCACCACCAACACACACACACACACACACACACACACACACACAAAAGATCACAAGAAGATGTTTTAAAGGTGAAGGTTATGTTTGATACCTTGATTGTAGTGATGTTATATCAAATATATACCTATATTCACACTTATCACATGTATGCATTAAATATGTTAAGTTTTTGTGTATCAGTTATACCTGAATAAAGCTTTAAAAACTAAAGGGAGAATATCAAAGGAGAAATAAATTGGGTAAAAAAAAGAAAATGTTTCACTTTTCTTATTCTTAACTGACCTAGAGATAAATAAGTGAATGTTATAAGAGACCCAAAGGAGGAAATTGGGATGATTTTTTTCAAAGTTATCTGCGCTACCCACGAAGTGGTCTGTGTTAATTAAAGTGGACTTAGATTAGTTGTAAATGTATATTACCAACACTAAGACAACACTATAAAAACTTCTTACAAGAATTATAAACGATATTGATAAGAGGAGAGAGAAAATAAAATCATCAACTGACCAATGAAAACTAGAAAAAGTATTTTTTCAAGGTGAAGGCATAAAAAGAAAAATGAGCTCAATGAATATAAAACAGTTATGAAGATGGAGATATTAATACAAAAATATTAATAATAATGTTAAATTAATGGTCTAAGTACACCAATTAAAATGTAGAGATTGTCAGAATATATACAAAAACAAGACACAGCCCTATCTGGTCTACAATTTTTTTAGTATAAAGAAATAAACAGATTAAAAGTAAATTGATAAAGAAAGATCCACCATGCTAACACTAATCAAAAGCAAGCTGGGGTAGCTATATTAATTTTACACAAAGCAGACTTTTAAAAAAGAAGAATTAACAGAGATAAAGAGGGAAATTACAGAACGTAAAAACATATGAAAAAATGCTCGCCATGACTGGTCATTAGAGAAACGCAAACCAAAACCACATTGAGATACCATCTCAAGCCAATTAGAATGGCGATCATTAAAAAATCTGGAGACAACAGATGCTGGAGAGGATGTGGAGAAATAGAAACACTTTCACACTGTTGGTGGGACTGTAAATTAGTTCAACCATTGTGGAAGACAGTGTGGCTATTCCTCAAGGACCTAGATAGAAATACCATTTCACCCAGCAATCCCATTACTGGGTATATACCCAAAGGATTATAAATCATTCAGTTATAAAGACACATGCACATGTATGTTCATTGCAGCACTGTTTACAATAACAAATACTTGGAACCAACCCAAACGCCCATCAATGATGGACTGGATAAAGAAAGTGTGGCACATATGCACCATGGAATATTACACAGCCATAAAAAAGAATGAGTCTGTGTTCTTTGTAGGGACATGGATGAATCTGGAAACCATTATTCTCAGCAAACTGACATAGGAACAGAAAATCAGACAGCACATGTTCTCACTCATAAGTGGGTGTTGAACAATGAGAACACGTGGACACAGGGAGGGAAGCATCACACACTGAGGTCTGTTGGGGGGACTAGGAGAGGGACATGGGGGTGAGGAGGGTGCAGAGGGATAACCTGGGGAGAAATGCCAGATATGGGTGATGGGGGGATGGAGGCAGCAAACCATCTTGCCATGTGCATACCTATGCAACAATCCTGCATGATCTGCACATGTACCCCAGAACCTAAGGTACAACAAAAAAAGCAAACAAAACAGTTCTTTGGGAAGACATAACTGTTTTTAATGTATATGTACTTCATAACAGAATGTCAAAATAAGTGAGACAAAAATGGATACAACTTCAAAGATAAATAGACAAATGCACTATTGCACTTGGAGACTTAAATATCCCTCCAACAGTAATTGAAAGATAGAAAATCAGTAAGGATATAGTTGAACTGAACAGCACCATTAATCAGTTGGATCTAATCTGCATTTATAGAATAATTCATCCAACAGAGATTAATCATTCTTCCCAAGCCCACATGAATATTCACAGAACTAGACAATATTTTGAGACATTAAACATATTTTAAAAATAGAAACCATATAAAGTATGTTCTCTATAGTGAAATTAAAAATAAATAAAAGAAATATAGCCAAAAAATCCCAAAATATTTGGAGATTACACAGAAAATGCCTAAATAACTGTGGACCATGAAAGAAGTTTTAGATAGACCAATATATTTTGAATTCCAAATGAAATTATAACTTCTCAATATGTATGTGATACAGCAAATGCAGTACTTAGAGAAAATAATTTATACCTTAGAAGATGCATATGAATGCGTATGTTAGAAGATACAAAAAATCAATAATCCAGGTCCTTGCCTGAGAATTATATAAAGAAGAGAGCAGTATAAGAACAAAGCATGCAGAAAAGAGAGAATAATTAAAATTAGAGAAAAAGCAATCAAATTGAAAGTGAGAAATCAATAAAGAAAATTAACAAAACCAAAACCAGTTTCTGGAAAGTATATAAAACTGATAAACTGTTAGCCAACCTAGCCAAGAAAAGAAGATACAAAATACACTTATCAGAAGTGAAAGAGAAGTCATCATTTCTGATCACATAAACATTAAAAAGATAAAGAAATACCATAAACAGCTAACTCTAGGCTTACAAAGTTGATAACTTTTATTAATAGGACCAATTCCTCGAACGATACAAAATGCCAAATCTCACATAGGAGAAAATATATGATATAAATAAACATGTGTCTACTTAAAAAAGAATCAATGATTAACCTTCCAAAAGAAAAAGCACAAGGCTCAGATGGTTTTATTAGAGAATTCTACTAAACATTTAAAAAATAAACACCAATCTTTTACAATTCATTCAAGAAAACAGAAGTAGAAGGAACACTTACCAACTCATTTGTGAAACCAGCATTATCGTAATACCAGATAAACACATTAAAACATAGAAAAGCTACAGTCTCATATCTCTCATGAACATAGATGCTGAATTACTCAACAAAATATTAGCAATTCAAATGCAAAAATTTACAAAAATTATTATATCCACTACCCAGTAGGATTGATTCCCTGTATTCAAGTCTAGTTCAACATTTAAAAATCAGTTAGTGCAATCCATTACATCACCAGACTAAAAAATAAATTTATATGAGCATGCAGAAAAAGAATTTGACAAAGTCTCAAATCCATTAATAATGAAAAAATTAACTGTCAGCAAACTAAGAACAGAGGTAACTTTTCCAACTTACAAATAACTTCTACAAAACACTTCAAGTTAACATAATTAATTGTGCAGAACAGGATGCTTACCCCATGCCACTGAGTACAAGACTTGAATGTCCCTCTTACCACTCTTATTCAACCTCTGAAACCTTTGAAACTAAACCTTTGAAACTAAAAGCACAATACCATTTGCATTAGCCCCCAAAATGAAACATTTAAGTATGTCTGACAACATAGATACAGATCTGTATGAAAGAAATTACAAAACTCTAATGAAAGAAATCAAAGATCTAAATAAATGGAAAGCTATTTCATGTTCATGGATAGGAAGACTCAATATTGTTAAGATTCTAGTCTATTCAACATGACGTATACATTCAGTGGATTCTAATCAAAATCTGTGCAAGTAATGTTGTGCATATTAATAAATTGATTCTCTATGTTATATGAAAAGGCAAAAGACCCAGCATAACCAACACAATACTAAAGAAGCAAACAAGGCCAAATGACTCACACTATTCAAATTCAAGTCTTCCTATAAAGCTGTGGTGGTCAAGACAGCATTGTATTAGAACAAGAACAAAAAAGTAGTTTGATGGAACAGAATATAATGCCCAGAGAGAGACTCACACAATAATAGAGAGCTAATCTTTGACAAAGGAATAAATTCAACTTATATTCAAATTTCTAGTCAGAGCAATAAGTTAAAAAGAGTAATACTCTCAACTAAATATCACCAAATTTAAAATATTAAAATCATATTAAATTAGGTGTCTAACTGCCACACAATAAAGCTGAGGATACGTGATTAGAAAAAAATTTGTAAATTTTTAAGTTAAGAAAAAGAGTTCAAAATAATCTATTCTTCCAAGGATGAATCACGATGAAGACTGGAAATATGCTTTGAAATAAATTACAATAGAAATAAAGTTATGGAAATTTTTAGAAGGCAGCAAAGCTATACTTTAAACATTTTATTGTCTTATAATATTTTCATGTAAACACTGAAGCAGCAAAAAGGCTGAAAAGTGAGCTAAATATACTTCCATGAAAGAAAATGAAGAACAAATGACATCTACTTAATATAAAAAGAAAATAAGAATAACAGAAGAATTAAAAAAAGAAAAACATAAAATAGATAAAAGACATCAACTAAAACAAATATTGGTTCTTTGAAAGAGTAATAAACTAGCCAAATACTAGTTAATTTATGCCTAGTGTCCCACTATTGGAACACTAAGCATGTGGGAAGTATTTATATCTTACTGCTCAAGGTCATCACCAAGGTCTGATTGCAAAAATTCAAAAAATTGAAACCTCAGGCATAAACGGGTCAAGACCAATTGAAAGAAAAGAATAGTACAAAGAATCGATATCAGTAATGAATAAATGACTTTACTACAGATCCTATGGATATTAAATTAAGAGAAAACTATTTTATCAACAAATATATGCTAATATATTTGAAAACTCAAGTAAAATTGAAATTAAAGAAAACTCACAAAACTTTATAGAAAAATAAAATAAAATTTAAATAACGTATAACATAGAAAACATATTATAAAATATCTTCTCACAAAGAAATTCAGGGTCCATACGGCTTTGTAAGTGATCTGAACAAACATTGAAGAAATAAATCATTTGAATCTTAGACATCTCTTCAAGAATTAAGGAAAAAATGTAATCACTCTGCAAATACCGTTTATTCTTAGCAACACTTGATACAAAATCCTGACAATGGCATTATAATGAATGTTTGCACACACACACACTTTTAAATAACATAGAATAAGTTGAGCTTGAGTAGGACTTGAATTCTTGATTTAAAAAAGTGATTTCTTTTAAATGTTGTGGAAACACAAAGTTTAATTATATTTATGGACTACATGAGACATTCTGATATAATCACAGGATAAATAGGTTATCCATCACCTCAAATATGTATCATTACTTTGTGTTAGGAACAATCCAATTATACTATTATATTTTGAAATGTACAATAAATTATTGTTGACTGTAGTCGCCATGTTGTGATATAAAATACTAGATCTTATTTATTTTATCTAACTGTATTTTTGTGCCCATTAACAAAAACATTCATCCTCATTTCCCTCACCCACTACCCCCAACTACTACCCTTCCCAGCTCTGGTAACCATTCTTCTACTCTCTACTCCATGAGTTCAATTATTTTAATTTTTTTAGCTCCCACAAATAAGTGAAAACATGCGAAGTTTTTCTTTTTGTGCCTGGCTTATTTCACTTATAATGACCTCCAGTTCCATCCATGTTCTTGCAAATGACAAGATCTTATTCTTTTTTATGACTGATGAGTACTCTGTTGTATATGTGTTATACATTTTTTTTAATCCAATTCATCTGTTGATGGACACTTAAGTTGTTTCTGAATTGTGGCTATTGTGAATAGTGCTGCAACAAACATAGGAGTGAAGATAATATGTTTGATAAACTGATTTATTTTCTTTGAGGTGTATACCCAGGAGTGGATTGCTAGATCATATGTTGGCACTCATTTTAGCTTTCGAGGACCCTCCAAACTCTTCTCCGTAGTGGTTGTAATAGTTTACTTTGCTACCAACAGTGTCTGAGGGTTCCATTTTCTCTACATTCTTACCAGTATTTGTTATTGGCTGTTTTTTGGATAAAAGCCATTTTAACTGGAGAGAGATGATATCTGATTGTAGTTTTGATTTGCATTTCTCTGATGATCAAATGTCAAACATATTTTCATATATATATTTGCCATTGATACGTCTTCGTTTGAGAAATGTCTATTCAGATCTTTTGCCCATCTTTAAATCAGATTATTTCAATTTTTTCTATTGAGTTGTATGAGCTTCTTATATATTCTGATTATTAATCCCTTTCAGATGGATGATTTGAAAATATTTTCTCTCATTCTGTGAACTTACTTGATTGTTTTCTTTGCTATACAGAGGCATTTTAACTTGATGCAATCATATTTGTCCATTTTTGCCTCAGTTGCCTGTGTTTGTGAAGTATTCATCAAGAAGTCATCGCCCAGTCCAATTTCTAGGGAGTTTCCCCAATATTTACTTGAAGTAATTTCTTAGTTTGATGTCACAGATTTAAATCTTTAATCCATTTTGATTTGATTTTTGTATATGGGGAGAGATTGGGGTATCCTTTCATTCTCCTGCATATGGATATTCAGTTTTCCCAGCATCATTTTTGAAGAGACTGTCCTTTTACAAAGTATGTTCTTAGCACCTTTGTTGAAAATGAGTTCACTGTAGGGGTGTGGATTTGTTTCTGGGTTCTTTATCCTGTTCCATTGTCTTTGTGTCTGTTTTTATTTCAGTTCCATGCTATTTTGGTTACTGTAGCTCTGTAGTATAATTTGAAGTCATGTAACGTGATTCCTCCAGTTGCATTCTTTTTGCTGAGGATAGCTTTGACTACTCTGGGTCTTTTGCACTTCAACATAAATTTTAGGATTTTTTTTTCTATTTCTATGAAGAATACCATTGGTATTCTGATTGGGATTGCATTGAATCTGTAGATTGCTTTGGGTAGTATGGACATTTCAACAATATTGATTCTTTCAATTCATGAGCATGAAATGTCTGTTCATTTTTGTGTGTCTTCTTTAATTCCTTCATCGATGTTTTATACTTTTCATTGTAGAGATCTTTCACTTCTTCAGTTAATTCCTAAGTTCTTATTTTATTTATAGCTACTGTAAATGGAATTGCTTTCTTGATTTTCTTTTAAACTTTTTTCTGTTGGCATATAGAAATGTTACCACTTTTGTATGCTGATTTTGTATCCTGTAATGTTGCTGAATTTGTTTATCTGTTCTGATAGTTTTTTGGTATAGTATTTAGGTTCTTCCAAATATAAGATTGTATCATCTGAAACAAGGATAATTTGATCTCTTCTTTTCCAGTTCGGATACTTTAGCTAGGAGTTCTGAGAATGATTTCTTAAGAAGTGAAGAACACTAACACTACAAAGAAAAATACTGATAAATTTAACTACCTAAAATAAGAACCCCTTCCATCCAAAATACCTTTAACAAATTGAAAGGTAAGAAACAGAGCAGGTAAAATTTGCAGCACACATAACTGAAAAAGGACTCATATCCAGAATACTCAAATATGGCCAGAGAATAAATAAAAGACAGACAATCCAATGGAAATAAAGGCAAAAAATCACGATCAGACAGTGCACCAAAGATTAGTATCTAAATGCCCTATAATAATTAAGTACAAAGTTGATCAATGCATTCTATAGGATTATTATTATCCATGCTCCAGAATGATTAAAGGCAAAAGTTATTCACCATGCCTCGAGAAAGGTAAGCTGTAGAACAAGGAACTTCTACACTGCCCCTGGCTGTGCACATTGGTGAGTGTGTCAGTGAATCATAAAGTTCAACTTCAACATAAACATATGATATGGCCTAGGGATTCCACTCCTATATTTTCAATAAAAATGTATGTATACATGTGTGTACCAAGACACAGGTACAAAAATGTTCATACCTGAATTATTCTTTTTTTTTCTTTTTTTTTAATACATATACTTTTTATTGCATTTTAGGTTTGGGGGTACATGTGAAGAACATGAAAGATTGTTGCATAGGTGCACACATGGCAGGGTGATTTGCTGCCTTCCTCCCCATCACCTATATCTGGTATTTCTCCCCATGCTATCCCTCCCCAACTCCCCACC
>PVKV010037783.1:0-14505 GCA_004027835.1 Alouatta palliata
TTTTTTTTTTTTTTTTTTTTTTGAGATGGAGTTTTGCTCTTGTTACCCAGGCTGGAGTGCAATGGCGCAATCTTGGCTCACCGCAACCTCCGCCTCCTGGGTTCAAGCAATTCTCCTGCCTCAGCCTCCCGAGTAGCTGGGACTACAGGCACGTGCCACCATGCCCAGCTAATTTTTGTATTTTTAGTAGAGACGAGGTTTCACCATGTTGACCAGGATGGTCTCGATCTCTTGACCTCATGATCCACCCGCCTCAGCCTCCCAAAGTGCTGGGATTACAGGCATGAGCCTGCATGATGTATCTTTTACAACTCTTAATCTACAGGTTCTCTCTTCATCCCTTTTTTCTTTTCAATTTATTTGTTGAAACAAGGACCTAGAGACTTTTCCTTACTTAAGATTTTCCTGAATGCACCCCAAGCTATAGTCTAACACATCCCACCCCCTGCTCTAGTATCTGCAAATTGGTGTTCAGATTCTAGAGGTGGTGGTGTGGTCACCCACCAATAGGCACATATTGTCGGCCTTTCTCTCTTTTTGTCATATTTAGAGCAGTTTATGTTCACT
Organism: Alouatta palliata; assembly: GCA_004027835.1. Classification (NCBI taxonomy): domain Eukaryota; kingdom Metazoa; phylum Chordata; class Mammalia; order Primates; family Atelidae; genus Alouatta; species Alouatta palliata. Next base: position 568 of record PVKV010037783.1, read on the forward strand.
GCCTGGGATTATTACCTCATGAGGACTGCCAGATGGTGACATACAAAACCTATCCTTCTTCTTCATTCATCAACTGGGATCCTTCTGTGCAAAGAAATGTCCCCTCATCTACTGTTTGGTTACCCTGAGGTAAAGTTTGTACAGGAAAGGCAGTTCTAAATGGTTGTTCTTTCCATTTTTAACTAGTTTTTAAAACAATGAATCGATTCCCTATCATTCTCTAAAACAGACCCATTAAGAGACCAATGTCAGTGTCACCATAAATGTATGGACTAAACACATTTGATGATGTTTCCATCCAGTGTGGTTTTATCTTTTTGCTGCTCATATTATCCCATTTTCAGCAAGCAGGAGCCCCTCCTAGTTGGCTACTTAGTCCTTCTGATAGGTCCTGATCATCGTGATAGTTTCCTGCTATCTGCTATATTTCAAGATGCTCCGGGATGTCTGGTCCATTTTCTGCCCAGACTGTGGATCCAAAAACCTGGGAAACGGCGTTCAAACCCACAGTCAGAGTGCTAGGGTGACTGTGGCTCCTGAGTGGGTTCAAAATAGGTCTCTTGATTTTCCTTTCAGAACCTCCTTCCGTTTTCCCCGTGTCTGTAGGTGGCAGCTCCATTCTTTCATGGAATGGAGACCGAAAACCTTGGAGTCAGCCTTGAGTCTCTCTTTCCTTCACACCCTATATCCATTCTATCAGCAAATCTATTGGTTCCACCTTGAAAACACACACAGACCCTGACCACTTCTTACAGCTGACGTGGCCACTCCCTGGTCTATCATCTCTCACCTGGCTTTCACAATAGCCTCGCGTCTGGTTTTGCTGTCTCTGCCTATTGTCTCCATGGCAGCTAATGTGCTCTTTTTAAAATTTAACTCAGACCTCGGCACTCTTTTGCTCAAAACCATTCCCAGCGGCTTCTGATTTCACTTAAAATCCAAAAGTTGGCCAGGCACAGTGGCTCACCCCTATAATCCCAGCACTTCGGGAGTCCAAGACACGTGGATCACTTGAGCCCAGAAGTTCAAGACCATGCCGGTCAACATGGCAAAACCTCATCTCCACAAAATATCAAAAGATCAGGTGGGTATGGTTTGCTTGCCTGTAGTTTCTACTACATGGGAGGCTGAGGCAGGAGGATCACCGGAGCCTGGGAGGTCAAGGCTGTAGTGAGCCACGTTTGCACCACTACACTCCAACCTAAGCAACAGAGTGAGACCCTGTCTCAAAAACAAACAAACTACAACAACAACAACAAAAAATTCCAAACATCTCCCAGCAGTTTGTAAGGCCTTTCACTCTCTCTCTTTTTCTCTCTCTGCCTCAAGAGCTCTTCCCCACATAGCCATGTGGCTCCCCTCACCTCCTAAGGTTTTGGTTCCATTTTCACTTTATCAGAAAGACCCTTCTTCACTCTGTATGGGATAGCCACACTGCCCCACACCATCTCTTCTAGGCTCTTACCCTGCTATACTGTTCTTTACAGCACTAAGCACACTTGACATAACATATGTTACGTGTTCTTTCTCTCACTACTAGGATGCAAGGCAGAGGTTTGTGTGTTTTTTTCACTGCTGTATCCCCAGCATCTAAAACAATGGTCCTAGTAATGATTCAACCAATGTTTGTTAAATAACTGGAAGAATGAGAGGGTTCAGGCAAGGGAGAAGAGAGAACATGTGTAGAGAAGGTTGAACATCTGGGGTAATTTGCTAATGGTGGAGTTCCAGTAGACACAGTGGAAGGGTCGAGAGGAAGAGAGGAGTAAAAGATTAGGTCCTCCAGAGGGGGTGCTTGCAGCACTGAGCAATGAAGTCAGGTGTCATGTGAGGTAGCTTCCCATTGGCCTTAAATAGGGAAGATAATGGAGCTAAAGGACAAGGGGCTGGGCTCTACCTGTTTAAGGTGGCCTCTGCCCAGAAACAGTGGACTTTAGGCACCTGGCTTGGGACAGCTCAGGGCCTACAGACCTCTCATTTAGCCTTTGGAGGAGGTGGTGTTGACCCCTGAGCTCCCTCTACCTGGTGAGGTGTTACTAATGGGAAATATCATAGAGCCCTCCGCCATCCCAGACTCTCCAATCAAAATATGCCTTCCTAGTCTTCTGCAAAGGTGTGCCTCATCCAATTGCATACAAGCCAGGATCCGTCGTTGAATCATAAGCAAGAGTATTTATTCCAGAGAACTGGAAGGGACAATGATATAAAGATGAAGAAACAATGTGAAGGAGAGGGATAAACACCCATGGGCTTCCATAAATACAAGACAAGAGGCCCCAGAAGTCTCTGTATTTGGCTAGATACCAAGCAAAGCCGAGCAAGGCCTTGGGAGCATCCCATCAAAAGGCCAGGGTATGTCCAAGTGCGTATTTCAGAACGTATATTTTCACAACCAGCCCCATCTCCGTGGTCACCACAGCACTCAGCAACAGCATTTAAATTACTGCTTTACAATAAACCCAAGCAATTGCGGCTTTTCTTTTAGACTGTCCAGTGTGGACTGCTTACCTTGGGAAGTCTGGCCACCTCTTTTAGATAATCAGCTCCCTGTGGCTGAAGATTTAGGTTTTTGAGGGTGATCTATGCAGAAGGGGGCCCAAAGGCACTGGAGGTGACAGGAGTCAGTGGGTGTGGACAGTGCCCTGATAAACCCTGCCTGCTGCTCCCTCACCTCACCACCCCCACCTCTGCTTCCTGTGCCCATCCTCTGGGATGGACAGGCCTTCCTAGCAACTTCCCCTTCCCCTCCTCCAACCCCTCCGCCCTTGATATGTTATCTATACCTTAGGAAACAGAAAACTCACAAGATTTTAAACTAATCTGCCTGTTTGGAGGGATCTAAACGAAAGAGATCCAGCCAGTGTCTAAGCCTGGAGCAGCCTCCTGTCTTTCATGGGTATCAGAGGCCCACTTGGGAGTTTTAGGAGAAGATAATCAGGATGTAGAGGCTGGGATGGTTCCACATGAGGGCGCCTCTGAGGCGGAGCTGCTGAAGACACAGAGGTGGTCATTTGCCAAGTGCAGTGCCCAGTGTTGCCTCCAGGGGTGGTATCTCTCAGCAGGATCTGGGTCAGCGTCTGGTGCGAAGTGGGATGGATACCCGAGCACAAGGGTCACAGCTGACTGGCATTCACCGGGAGCCCTCCAAGAGGCCACTTGGTCTCAGAAATCAGGGGACCACAATGCGCTGAAGACTGGAAGCTCTTTCTCAGGTGGCTGTGGCCTGTGTCATCCCCCAGAGACTCTTGCTCCATCCTGCGAAATACCTGATTTGGGACATCTGATCTGCCTGGTGAGGGAAGGCTCAGAACTAGCTTTAGTCTGATTTCAGCAGTATGACATTTCTTGCATCCAAGTGTTTGTGCAGCAACTTCATACTTGCTTCATGCATAATGCATACAAACTGAATAACACACATGCACAACCCATTTTCCTGATGTTTTCATATGGAGCATAGGAAAATGGCCTTATGGCAACATCAGGGGCTTAGAAATATGTAGAAAGTTGTAAAGCAGCAATTGCCTGGTCCTGTCAGAGGTAGAATTCTGCCTGTATAGAAGGCAGAACTGGTTCCCTAGGATGATTCTGGAGTGTCAAGGCAAGTACATTTCTGGCACAGCTGAGCTCTCGGGAGAAGAAACACGTAGTTGGAGGCTGAGTGCTGCATCCCTACCCCAGTCCCAGGGTCAGCAGGCAGCTGCAGATGGTCCTGGCATTTCCCAATGCTTACTAAAAAGGAAAACATTTAATAAAACAAAACACATGCTTGTTCCTCAGCAGGCTCGAAGTCCAGGCACTGCCAAGGATACTGATTCCCGTTTACTTCAATGCTCTGATTGGCATTTCCTGTCTGCTTCCCCTGGAAATGGGCTTGCAGCCTGGAAAACAGAGTGCAGCATGAGAAAAAAAAACCATGTTTATCCCAAAATGAAAGAAGGAAAGAGTCCATACCCTCTCTAGATAATACTATGAGAAAGGCCTCACCCCAACCCCTTCATGCGTGGGATTCTGCACTCCCTCCAAGGATAGGTTTGTGGGATTCCCTGCGATGCTGACACCTGAGAGCCTGGACCACATCCCACAGTCCCAGGATTTTCAGGTATTCGTGCCAGCAGCAGATGAAGCTTATAAATAACAGAAAACAAATGTTCAAGTTGAGTGAGAGCTTAAATATCCTCATTTCATAGAGCAGGATGGCAGGCCCAGAAGGTCAGGTGAGCCACCCAGATGACAGGCAATGGAAAAAGTTCCCTCTTGCCCACACTGTTGCTCTGACCCACCAGGGCAGTGGAGTGCGTATAAAATCTTTGACATTGTTTTCAAACATGTTTGAAATCATAGGCAAGTAAAGACTATTGCTGTCCAAGAAGAAAATAAAGACCACCTATAATTTTCCAATCTCAGAAATAACTTCTGTGAATGCTCTGGAATACAGCTGCCTCTGTGTTTGTCTCTCCCCTTCACCTTCTGTCTAGTTCTGTGCTCGATACCAGAGAAAGCACAGGTTTCAAGCACATACATAAGAGTTATGACACTGTCCATAGACCAGGCCACAAAGGATTACTTGATAAATTCCAAAGAATCAGCATCATACAGATTATGTTCTTAGACCAGAATGCCAAAAAATTAGAAATAAATAACAGAGGGATAGTTTATAAAAACATATTACTGGGAACTAAATAAGAGCATATATTTTTAAAGTTAAAAAAAGGTATAGAAAATTGCTAGTTACTTGGAGTGTCAATGAACTGGCAATGTGTATAGAACTGAAATGTATAGAACTTAAACAGCAGATAGAGGGAAATTATAACTTCAAACACAAGTAAAACTGTAAATTCAAGAAGTTGGAATAAGAGCAACAGATCTAAGAAACAAGAAGAGACACTAAATAAAGGCAAAAATCAATCAAATGGAGAAGGAAAAACAGAAAAAAATGACCAAATCAAAAGCTAATTATTTGATATGATTAATGAAATAAAATTCTGGCAAAACTGATCCAAGAAAAAGAGCAAGAAAATGAAATTGCAAATAGATAAAACCTACGATGAAAAAGGGGAGGAAACAATTATAGGCACAACAAAGATGAAAGAATAATGTAATGGCAGTGGCGTTGCCAAAACATCAAACCTAAATCAGATCACGGATTTGAGATGGGATAGTTCCTTTGATCCCCTTCATGGGCAGAAGCTGGAGTGGCTCATTTCACTCAACCCGTCACTGGCCACTCCTGGCATGAGAAAGCGTAAGAGCAAGAGAGTGCAGGAACTGAGCAAACGAATGCTAGAACTGGCCGGTCGCTCCTCTTTGGAGGGAGCAGGCTCTATGCATGCTCCACGGCAGTGTCCAAGCACATTACAACCAGAGCTCTTTCAGCTCTGCCATCCAGGGATGGCCTAGTGCCGACCAGCTCAGTAGAGGGTCGAGATGGCAGCCCCTGCCCTCTTGACACCTGAGTTCTTGTTTGGCAACCAGGAAGAATCAGGTCACATGAACTGTTTGAAAGGTGGTGAATGCAGACTTTATTGAGCGATGGGGGGCTCTGAGCAGAAAGGGAGGCTGGAAAAGAGAGGAGAAGGTGATCTTTCCCTGATGCCTGGCGGTCTCCAGCCGGGTCCCTCTCCGAAGCCTCACCGTCTGAAGTGAGCTGCATCTATCCATAGTCTCCGACACTCAGTTGCTTCTCTGCTCGCCACTCAGCCACTTGTGTTGCTCTGTCAGCTTAAGGCTTTTATGGGCACAGGATAGGGGTGGGACAGGCCAAAAAGGCAACATTTAGGTGGAAAAACAGGGTCACCTGTTTTCATTGAGGGTCATGGTTCCAGGCTTAAGGGTGGGATTTAGCCGGGAGCCCAGCCCTTCTGTATCAGATTGAGATTTAACTGCTAATTTACAGGAAATACGGAAGACAAGGAAACATGTCAAACGAAAGATGCAATCATGGGAAACTCTGGGAGGAAAACAGAAGGCTGAAGAGAAACAGAGGTTATGAGATATTAAAACTGCCAAATGCAATGTGTAAACTTTAGATTTTGATTCAAATGACAAACTTTATCTCCTCCACCAAAAAGAAAAAAAAATGACATTTGTGAGAGCATTGGAAGTTTAAACACTAATTGGGAGTTTCCTGATGTTGATAAATTATTATCTGGGGAGGAGGTAATGGTATGGTGAGCAGGTTGCGAAAGAGTCTTTGTCTTTTGAAGATTTTTACAGCAGCATTTGCAGGCGTCATGATACAATGTCTGAGATTTACTTCAAAAAGTTATGAGGGGATGCGGGTGGGGCTCCAGATGAAACAAGATTGGCCATAAATGGGTAACTGCTGAAGCACCAGAAGTTCATTCATCTACTTTTGAATGCGTTTGAAATTTTCCAAAAAAAAAAAAAAAACAGGTTTAGAGTATTTTAGACAACTGTATACTAAGCAATGTGAAACTTGAGATATTATAGACAACTGTGTGGGGAAATATGAAATGCCAAGGTATAGAATACTTGAATAGACTAACAAGCACCAACGAAATTGAAATGCTAATCATAGCTCCTCTCCCTAAAGCCCAGATAGCTTTACAAATGTACTCTACCCAACTTTCAAAAGACAGATTATTTTTCATCTCACAAATTGTTCCAGCAAGTGGAAAAAAACAGAAAATTGTCAAGCCTTTTTTATGAAGCTAATGTAATCCTGATTCAAAACTAGATTGGGCCAATAAAAAAAAATTACAGGCTCATTGTATTTCTGAATAAGTGATATAGCTTGGCTGTGTCCCCACCCGAATCTCAACTTGAATTATATCTCCCAGAATTCCCACATGTGGGAGGGACCCAGGGAGAGGTAATTGAATCATGGGAGTCAGTCTTCCCTGTGCTATTCTCCTGATAGTGAATAAGTCTCATGAGATCTGATGGGCTTATCAGGGGTTTCCGCTTTTGCTTTTTCCTCATTTTTTCTTGCCATGTAAGAAAGCTCCTGCCATGATTCTGAAGCCTCCCCAGCCATGTGAAACTACAAATCCAGTTAAATCTCTTTTTCTTTCCAGTCTCTGGTATGTCTATATCAGCAGTGTAGAAAAAGACTAATATAATAAATTGGTACCAGAAGATACCTGAAAATGTGGAAGTGACTTTGGAACTGGGTAACAGGCAGAGATTGGAACAGTCTGAAAGACTCAGAAGAAGACAGGAAAATGTGGAAAAGTTTGGAATTTCCTAGAGACTTGAATGGTTTTGCCCAAAATGCTGATAGCAATATGACAATAAGGTCCAAGCTGAGGTGGTCTCAGATGGAGATGAGGACCTTGTTGGGAACTGGAGCAAAGGTGACTCTTGTTTATGTTTTAGCAAAAAGACTAGTGGCATTTTGCCCCTGCCCTAGAAATTTGTGAAACTTTGAACTTGAGAAAGATGATTTAGGGTATCTGGCAGAAGAAGTTTCTAAGCAGCATTCAAGATGCGATTTGGGTACTGTCAAAGGCATTCAGTTTTATAAGGGAAGCAGAGCATAGAAGTTCAGAAAATTTGCAGCCTGACTATGTGATAAAAAAGAAAAACCCATTTTTTTCTGGGGAGAAATTCAAGCCAGCTGCAGAAATTTGCATAAGTAGCAAGGAGCCTAATGTTAATCCCCAAGACCATGGGGAAAATATCTTTAGGCCATGTCAGAGAACTTCACAGCAGCCCCTCCCACCACAGGCCTGGAGGACCATGAAGAAAAAATTGTTTCATGGACCCAGTCAAGGGTCCCCATGCTGTCTGCAGCCCAGAGACTTGGTGCCCTGTGTCCCAGCCACTCCAGTCACGGCTGAAAGGGGCCAACATACAGCTTGGGCTGTGGCTTCAGACGTGGAAGCCCCAAGGTTTGGCAGCTTCCATGTGGTGTTGAGTCTGTGGGTGCACAGAAGTCAAGAATTGAGGTTTATGAACGTCTGCCAAGATTTCAGAAAATGTATGGAAACACCTGGATGCCCAGGCAATAGTTTGCCACAGAGGCAGTGTCCTCATGGAGAACCCCTGCTAAGGCAGTGTGTAAGGGAAATGTGGGGTCAGAGCCTCCACACAGAGTCCCTGCTCGGGCACAGCCTAGTGGAGCTGTGAGAAGAGGGCCACTGTCCTCCAGACCCCAGGATAGTAGATGCACCAACATCTTGCACCGTGCACCTGGAAAAGCCACAGACACTCAACACCAGCCCATGAAAGCAGCCAGGAGGGAGGCTGTACCCTGCAAAGCCACAGAGGCAGAGTTGCCCAAGACCATGGGAACCCACCTCTTGCATCAGTGTGATCTGGATGTGAGATCTGGAGTCAAAGGAGATCATTTTGAAGCTTTAAAATTTGACTGCCCCACTGGACTTTGGACTTGCATGGGCCCCATAACCCCTTTGTTTTGGCCAGTTTCTCCCATTTGGAATGGCTGTATTTACCCAATATCTGTACCCCCATTGTATCTAGGAAGTAACTATCTTGCTTTTAATTTTACAGGCTCATAGGCAGAAGAGACTTGCCTTGTCTCAAATGAGATTTTGGAATGTGAACTTTTGAGTTAAGACTTTGAGGGTCTGTTGGGAAGGCATAATTGGTTTTGAAATATGAGGACATGGAATTTGGAGGGGCCAGGGGCAGAATGATTGTGTCCCCACCCAAATCTCAACTTGAATTGTGTATCCCAGAACTCCCACATGTTGTGGGAGGGATTCAGTGGGAAGTAATTGAATCATGGGGTCTGGTCTTTCCTATGCTATTCTCGTGCTAGTGAGTAAGTCTCACGAGATTTGATGGGCTTGTCAGGGATTTCTGGGTTTGCTTCTTCCTCATTTTATCTTGCTGCCACAATCTAAAAAGTGCCTTTTGCCTCTCGCCATGATTCTGAGGCCTCCCCAGCCACGTGAAAGTCCAATTAAACCTCTTTTTCTTCCCAGTGTCAGGTATGTCTTTATCAGCAGTGTGAAAACAGACTAACACAATAAGTCTGCAAAATTAACAAATAAAATATTCACTGAGATAATCCAATGATGTACTAAACAACAGATATTGTTTATCCCAGCAATATAAGGAACATTTATCAGAGAATGCATCCATGTTATTCATCACAGTAAACAGTAAACAAGGAAAAATGTACATTTATTTCAATAGATGCAGAAAAAACATTTAATAAAGTTCAACAGCTCTTTTTTATAACTAAAAATCTTAGCAAACTGAATTCTATAGATTGAATGTTTGTGACCCCCCAAAATTCATAGATTGAAACCTAATTTCCAATGTGATGGTTTTAGGAAGTAGGTTATTTTGGAGGTGATTAAGTTATGAGGTGACACCCTCATACATGGGATTAGTGCCCTTATAAGGGGCTGAAAAGACCATAGTTTCTTACATGAAAAGACATGTATAGGTATATATACGACAAGGTGGTTTGCTGCCTCCATCCCCCCATCACCTATATCTGGCATTTCTCCCCATGTTATCTCTCCCCAACCTCCCCACCCCACACTGTCCTTCCCCTAGCCCCTCCAACAGGCCCCAGTGTGTGATGCTCCCCTCCCTGTGTCCATGTGTTCTCATTGTTCAACACCCACCTATGAGTGAGAACATACAGTGTTTGATTTTCTGTTCTTGTGTCAGTCTGCTGAGAATGATGGTTTCCAGATTCATCCATGTCCCTGCAAAGGACATGAACTCATCACTTTTTATGGCTACATAATATTCCATGATGTATATGTGTCACATTTTCCTTGTCCAGTCTATCATCCATGGGCATTTGGGTTGGTTACAGGTCTTTGCTATTGTAAACAGTGCCACACTGAACATACATGTGCATGTATCTTTATAATAGAACAACTTATAATCCTTTGAGCATATACCCAGTAATGGGATTGCTGGGTCAAATGGAATTTCTATTTCTAGGTCCTTGAGGAATTGTCACAGTCTTCCACAATGGTTGAACTAATTTACGGTCCCTCCAACAGTGTAAAAGTGTTCCTATTTCTCGACATGTCTCCAGTATCTGTTGTCTCCAGATTCTTTAATGATCGCCATTCTAACCACCTTGCCATGTATGTACCTATGCAACAATCCTGCATGATCTGCACATGTACCCAAGAACCTAAAGTACAATAAAAAACAAAAAGAAAAGCTATGCAAAAAAAAAAAAAAAAAGAAAGAAAGAAAGACAAGACAAGATATGTAAGGATGAAGGGAGAAGATGAACAAGGAAGTGGGCCTTCACCAGCATCAATTTTGCCAGTCTCTTGATCTTGAATTTCCCAGTCTCCAGAGCTTTGAGAACTAAATTTCTCCTGTTTATAAGTCACAGATTTATGGCATTTTGTTGGAGCACCCTGAACAGACTAAGACACTAAGAATGGAAAAGAAAACCCTTAAATTGCTACAAAAAACCTAGCAAACTTTTTCTTTTATATATATATGTATATATATACATATATATATATTTATATATAAAATATATATATTTTATATATATTATATATATTTTATATAAAATATATATATTATATATATTTTATATAATATATATTATATTTTATATAAAATACATATATTATATATATTTTATATAATATATATATTTTATATATATATATATTTTATATATATATTATATATATATATAATTGCATTTTAGGTTTTGGGGTACATGTGAAGAACATGCAAGATTGTTAGGTACACACATGGCAGTGCGATTTGCTGCCTTCCTCCCCATCACCTATAACTGGCATTTCTCCCCATGTTACCCCTCCCCAACTCCCCACACCCCGCTGTTCCTCCCCTGGTTCCCCTCCACAGACCCCAGTGTGTGATGCTCCCCTCCCTGTGTCCATATGTTCTCATCATTCAACACCCACCTATGAATGAGAACATGTAAACATTTTTCATATAGAGAAAAGTTGGGCACATTCCCTTTAAAATTGGAAATGGGATCAAAATGTCCTATTAATTCTATTATATGACTTGGTGCTGGAGATCCTAACCATTATCGTAAGAAAAGGAAATATTTAAAGAAAAAAAAAAAAGCAGGTTTAGCTACTGGAAGGGAAAAAAAAAGAGAGATGAAACTGCCATTATTGTAGGATTATCTACATAGAAAAACCAACAGAGCAAAGAACCCATTACAATTAACAAAATGCAGCAGGGTTCTCTGAAATAAGATCAACTTATAAAAATGTCTGACATTTCTCTACACCAGTGGTTCTCAACCAGGAATGATTTTGCTCCTCAGGTACAGTTGACAAATTTAGTAAATAAAAATACAGGATACCTAATTAAACTTGAATTTCAGATAAACCATGAGTAAATATTTAGTATAATTTTGTCCCAGGCAATATTTGAGACAAAACCTTGAGTATCCTGTATTTTATCTGTTAATCCCATGGGAACACTTGGCCCCTGAAGACATTTTGTCACAACTAGAGTTGGGGTGCTACTGGCATCTGATGGATACAAGCTAAGGATGCCACTAAACATCTTGCCATGTACAGGACAGAACCTCCTTCCCACCCCGACCAAGAATTACCTGGCCAGAAATGTCAATAACGCTGAGGTTCAAAAATTGTGCTATAATCTGTAATAACGAACCAGAAAAAATAATAAAACTCAAGGGCCACACACAGCAGCTGTGAACTGTCTGTGCAGTAACTTAAATAATTCACAAAACTATAGAGAAAACTTTGAAACTCTGATAAAAAGGCAGATTTTATAAATATACAGAGAGATATTCTATGCTCTTGCAAATATTGTAAAAGTCAATTCTACCCCCAGGTCAGTACATCCATTACACCTGTAATCAAAACTTAAACTGAATTTTTTCAGAGACTACATAAACTTATTCTAAAATTTGCATGGAGGAGTAAAGAGCCATGAATAGCAAAAGTCAGCTTTGAAAAAGAAGAGGGAAGTCAGGCCAGGTACAGTGGCTCATGCCTGTAATTCCAGCACTTTGGGAGGCCGAGGAGGGCTGATCACTTGAGGTCACGAGTTCAAGACCAGCCTGACCTGACCAACATGGAGAAACTCCATCTCTTAAAAAAATAAAATAAATGAATAAATGAAAAAAATAAATAAATTAACTAAATAAATGAAATGAAAACAAAGAGGGGAGTCTAGCCCTGCTAGGTATTAGGGTACATTATCAAGTCCTGGTAATAGAAACAATGTGTTACTGACCCAAGAACAAGCAAAACAAATCAATGAGACAGAATGAAACACTCAAAATATTTAAGAAAAAGATGTCCCAGATCAGTAATAAAAAATATAATAACTCACTAACCATGTGAAAAAAAATAAAATAAAACTAGAACCTACTTAATGTTACATAGAAAGATGGATTTTCTGAGGGTTTTATTAATCCTTTGATTGGCAGAGCTGAGCCAAGTAGGATGAGGTCATATTGAGCCTGGCTCTGCCCTGTGCTGTGTACACACATATCTCATGTACTCATCATGGCCATCTATCGAGGCCCCAGAATTCAGAGGCTCAAAACCAAAGATAAAAGCTTGCAGCAAGATGTGTGTAAGGTTTTGGGGGAGTCCGGAAGGCTGCCCTTACAGCTTTAGCTTACCAACAAATCAAGCAAGTATCGAAAATATCACAGAAGCAAGTTTTACAATAACCTTAATACATCTACAGAGACAGCATGAACCTATCTAACCAGGAAACTCAGAAAAAAATATCAGAATTAATGTTGAAATGACATTTCAAAATTGTCAACATTAATTCTGACAGTTTTGCCTGGGTTAGACAGGTTTATTTACTAACAGATTTTGAACTAACTTTATTTACCAAAGATTTATTGCAGTGACATGAACTTGAAAAGCATTTGGATTTAAGTAAGTATAAGAACAGTCTTAGAAGAGCTAGTTTGGGGAGATTTTAAGTTTCCCCGAAGGCCAATGAGGTTCTAGTTATCAGGGTTCCAGAATAAGAGGCCTAGTTGACTAAGAAGTTCCCACAGGAGAAGGAGGACCTAAAAAATAACTTTTACAAAAATACCTGAATAGGAGAGATCCAAGATGGCCGATTAGGAGCAGCTGAGGATTGCAGCTCCCAGTGAAAGCGTGGAGGCTGAGTGGATGCCACATTCCCAGATGGATTTTTATTGCCCACAGACCAGGAGATTCCCAGGGGGAGGAGCCCCACGGGTCGCCAGCGCACCTGGTTTGGCCGGCGCGGCTGGTTTGGCCGGCGCAGCTGTTTTCGCCTGCCCGGCCATTTTCGCCACTGCTGTTTGGAGCGGCGCCCGGCGCAGCGGTTCCCAATACAAAATACGTGGGTCCGGGTGCCGTTTTAGCTGGCAATTGGAGCTCCGGGAAGGCAGAGCCACCCATTCATTTGATTAAAAAAGGGGACTGAAACAGACAGCCAGGCCAGAAGATTTCCCAGGCAAAAAAACGCCAACGCCCGCGGTTTCAGCTGGCGCAGTGGGTCACCGCACGGAAATCACACAGATCCCAGCGCCTTTTCAACAGGTGGCTGGAACACCTGGGAGACAGTGACCATTCAACTTAAAAAAAAAAAAAAATGCTCTGAGGCAGAGAGCCAGGTGATCAGGCTCAGCTGGTCCCACCCCCACAAAAAAACAGCCATTGGAAACGCTCTGGATCGAGAGTTCCACAGCAAGCACAGCTGAACCCGGGACGGTCCAGCTCTGTGGGGGAGGGGCGTCCGCCATTACTGAGGCAGTCTGCCGCTACGGAGGTAGTTTGCCATTGCAGAGGCAGTTCTAACTACACCCATATAAACTGGACTGCAGGGAAGTTCACACGGCAGCTGGGCGGAGCCCACACCAGCTCAGCAAAGCCTCTGCAGGCAGTGAGTAGGCTGCCTCATCGCTGGGCAAGGCAGTCCTGAGAAAAAGGCAGCAGCACAAGGGAAACTCATAAATAAAGCCCTAACTCCTCGGGACAGAGCACCTGGGGAAAAAAAAGGGGTTTA
>PVKV010037784.1:0-14504 GCA_004027835.1 Alouatta palliata
TTGTCCTGATGTCTAATTAATTTGTACATAACGTTTATTCTCAGGGTAAGATGATCATGCAAGATAAACTGGAGAAGGAGCGGAATGATGCTAAGAACGCTGTGGAGGAATATGTGTATGAAATGAGAGACAAGCTTAGTGGTGAATATGAGAAGTTTGTGAGTGAAGATGTAAGTGTCTGCCACAATCTGCCTAACTATGGTGTGTCTTCTGGGAACATCTTTAAATGGGTTAGAAGGGAGGTCTGCATCTATGTGTGTATAGTAGAATTATTAAAAATGGGTTTTTTTTTCGCTAGCGGTCACAGTTTTACATATTTCTATCAGTACAGTGTTTTGCACAGTTTAGTCTTTGTGTATCATGTTCACAAATCACTTTTGACACATTCAAATGCTGTTACTTAACCTTGTACTTTTCTTTAAATCATAAAAGCGCGCTTTTTTCTGTTTATTGTAACTCAGAATTTTTGATTAAAAAAATTTAAGTAGCTCTTGGGTACAAGTGGTTTTTGGTTAGATGGATGAATTATACAGTGGTGAATTCTGAGATTTTGGTGCACCTGTCACCCATGTCCTGTATGTTGTACCCAAGATCTTTGTGTGTGTTTTTTTTTTTTTTTTGAGATGGAGTCTTGTTCTCTCACCAGGTTGGGGTGCAGTGGCAAGATCTCAGCTCACTGCAACCTCTGCCTCCCTGGTTCAGGTGATTCTTCTGCCTCAGCCTCCCAAGACGCTGAGACTTCAGGCGCGTACCACCATGCTCAGCTAATTTTTATATTTTTAGTAGAGATGGGGTTTCACCATGTTGGCTAGGATGATCTCAATCTCCTGACCTCGTGATCTGCCTGCCTTAGCCTCCCAAAGTGCTGGGATTACAGGCATGAGCCACCTTGCCTGGCCAAGATAGAGTTTTTTTATCCCACACCCCTCTTCTGTCCTCTTGCTTCTGCGTCTCCAAAGCCCATTATATTGCTGTGTATGCCCCTGCATACCCGTAGCTTAGCTTCTGCTTTTAAGTGTGAACATACAGTATTTGGTTTTCTAGTCCCAAGTTACTTCACTTAGAATAGCGGCCTCCAGCTCCATGCAGTTGCTGCAAAAGACATTATTTTGTTCTTTTTTATGACTCGGTAGTGTTCCATAGTGTGTATATACTATGTTTGCTTTATCCACTTGTTGCTTGACAGGTACTTAACTTACCTGTATTTGTTTATTTTTTGGAGATGGAGTTTTGCTCTTGTTGCCCAGGCTGGAGTGCAGTGGCACAATCTTGGCTCACTGCAACCTCCGCCTCTCAGGTTCAAGGGGTTCTCCTGCCTCAGCCTCCTGAATTGCTGGGATTACAGGCATGTACCACCATGCCCGATTAATTTTGTATTTTTAGTTAGAGACAGTGTTTTCCCATGCTGGTTAGGCTGGTCTCGAACGAACTCTTGACATCAGGTGATCTGCTCGCCTCAGCTTTCCAAAGTGCTGGGATTACAGGCTTGAGCCAGCGCACCTGGCCCGCACTTGCTTTTAAATGCTGTTTTTAATTCTGTAATTTTTGAACATACTCAGAGTCCTCCATGGCAGGGGGAATAATATAATAAAACCCCCATAGCTATCAAGTGGAACAACATTTTCCAGCCTTGTTGTCTGTATCTCCAATTTCCCTACTCCCCTTGTATTTTATCTTATTTTATTTTATTTTTTTTGAAACAGAGTCTTGCTCTGCCAACCAGGCTGGAGTGCAGTGGCTCCATCCTGGGTCACTGCGGCCTCCACCTCCGAGGTTCAAGTGATTCTGCTGTCTCAGCCTTCCTAGTAGCTGAGGTTACAGGTATCTGCCACCATGCTTGGCTAATTTTTTTTGTATTTTTAGTGGAGAAGGGGTTTCACCATGTTGGTCAAGCTATTCTCCAACTCCTGACCTCAGGTGATCCACCTGCCTCGGCCTCCCAAAGTGCTGGGATTACAGGCATGAACTACCATGCCTGGCTGCCCTCTGTATTTTAAAGCAAATACACATCCCAGATACACATCATTGTATTCTGTGCCTGTGACTGCATTGGGGATGTAATTGATTTTTGATTGACCTAATTATAATATTTTCTTTTTCCTTAGGATCCTAACAGTTTTACTTTGAAACTAGAAGATACTGATAATTGGTTGTATGAGGATGGAGAAGACCAGCCAAAGCAAGTTTATGTTGATAAGCTGGCTGAACTAAAAGTAAGTGACTCTTGAGAGCAGAGGTATCCAGAACCCTTGTTGAAGATTTCCCTGAGGAGCTCAAAGTTGGGAGGAATTCTCGAGTAAAGAAGACAGACTGAAAATAATGTTTGATGAACTAAACTCTGGTGGGCACTCTTGCCAGCAAGAGGGTTCCAACCTGAGTGGAGGGTGTGCAAGAAATAAAGGGAGACAGAAAGCAAGGTCAGGAGGGTTGAAGAATTTTTGCTCCAACCACCACTTTATTTTAGCAGTTCAGTATTTATACCTTTTCTGGGCATTCTCTTCCGTCAGTGTTGCAATCAAGGGAAACATCATGTGCTGTAACCTTTCAGGAACTACAAAGTAGCAATCACCATCTGTGCTCTCAATGCTCATACAGAGTGCTGGTAAACATGTCTATGCTACCTCATTGTGTCTAGTGAAGGCCATCCATCTTGTTGTCTTTTAACCCAGTTCTCCTTTCATCCCACTCATCTGGCCTGGAGTTCCTTCCTTCTGGGGGCTCTGCAACTGGGCTCAACCTCCCGGATTGTGAAACTGGCTTTGCAAGACTTCACAAGGGAGGGCTCCCAACACTAAACCCTTTATGAGTTAGGCTCATTATCATTCTCACTTTTAGAATCTTGTAGTAACAATGATTTTTCTGAAAATTAAGTTTAGGTTTGTAATGCTTCACTGAATTAGGTGTTTGATACATTCTTGGTGTCAAAAGGTACAAAGCCTAGCAAGACTTAGTACCTGCCCTAAAGGCATGGGCAGTGTAGTTGGGGCAGGGCTGTTTCTGTTGATGAGTTTGGATTCTATTCTCAATAAAAGCAAAGGATCTGGTTTGTTTTTTTTTTTTTTTTTTTTTTTAATGGAGACAGAATCTTGCTATTGCCCAGGCTGGAGTGCAGTGGCGTAGTCTTGGCTCACTGCAGCCTCCGCCTTCTGGGTTCAAGCGATTCTCATGCTTCACCCTCCAGAGTAGCAGGGATTACAGGCACACGCCAGCATGCCCAGCTAATTTTTGTATTTTTAGTAGAGACAGGGTTTCACCATGTTGGCCAGGCTCGTCTCGAACTCTTGACCTCAAGTGATCTGCACGCCTCGGCCTCCCAAAGTGCTGGGATTATAGGTGTGAACCACCACACCTTGCCAAAGCATCTGGATTTAAAGAATCTGATCTTATTTATTTGTGCCCCAAATCTGATCTTTTAACATTAGGATTAAAAACGCAAAGAATCATATAAAATTGAGGCCTTTTGTTTGGAAAAGGAGGTAAATGTATAAGAATGAACTTTTCGGTTGGGCGCGGTGGCTCACAGCTGTAATCCCAGCTCTTTGGGAGGCCGAGGCGGGCGGATCACGAGGTCAAGAGATCGAGACCATCCTGGTCAACATGGTGAAACCCCGTCTCTACTAAAAAATACAAAAAAATTAGCTGGGCGTTGTGGCGCGCACCTGTAGTCCCAGCTACTTGGGAGGCTGAGGCAGGAGAATTGCTTGAACCCAAGTGGCGGAGGTTGCAGTGAGCCGAGGTCGCACCACTGCACTCCAGCCTGGCACCTGGTGACGTAGTGAGACTCTGTCTCGAAACAAAAAGAAAAAAATGAACTTTTCACATTTCCCTTTAATTTTAGCTGAGGATTACTTGGTTTTTTGTGGAACTGGGCCATTTTGAGTCTCACTCTGTTACCCAGGCTGGAGTGCAGTGGTGCGATCACGGCTCACTGCAGCCTTGACCTATCAGGCTCAGGGTGTCCTTCTGCCTCAGTTTCTCAAGTAGCTGGGACTACAGCTGTGTGCCATCATGCCTGGCTGTTCTAATTTTTTTGTAGGGAAGGGGTCTCCCTGTGTTGTCCAGGCTGGCGTTGGAACTCCTGTACTCAAGAAGTTCTACCTTGGTCTCCCAAAGTGCTGGGATTACAGGTGTGAGCCACCACACCTGACCAAACATTTCTTTTTTATTTTTTTTCGAGACGGAGTTTTGTTCTTGTTGCCCACGCTGGAGTGCAATGGCGCTATCTTGGCTCACTTGGGTCCAGTTTCTGCTTCCTGCACGTGGCTAGCCAGTTTTCCCAACAACATTTATTAATTTTCCGAACAGCCTTCTGGGTTCAAGCAAATCTCCTGCCTCAGCCTCCCGAGTAGCTGGGATTACAGGTGCCTGCCACCACACTCAGCTAGTTTTTTGTATTTTTAGTAGAGACGGGTTTTTCCACATTGGTCGGGCTGGTCTCAAACTCCCAACCTCAGGTGATCATCTGCCTTGGCCTCCTAAAGCCCTGGGATTACAGGTGTGAGCCACCGCACCTGGCCCAAACGTTTCTTAATATCACTGTTGTATTCAGTTTTCAAGTTCCAGTTATTTTACAAATGACTTTTTTCTTTTTTTTTTATTGCGTTTTTAGGTTTTGAGGTACATGTGAAGAACATGCAAGATTATTGCATAGGTACACACATGGCAGTGTGATTTGCTGCCTTCCTCCCCATCACCTATATCTGGCATTTCTCCCCATGTTATATCTCCCCAACTCCCCACCCCCCACTGTCCCTCCCCTATTTCCCCCCGACAGGCCCCAGTGTGTGATGCTCCCCTCCCTGTGTCCATGTGTTCTCATTGTTCAACACCCGCCTATGAGTGAGAACATGCGGTGTTTGATTTTCTGTTGTGTCAGTTTGCTGAGAAGGATGGTTTCCAGGTTCATCCATTTCCCTACAAAGGACACGAACTCATCGTTTTTGATGGCTGCCTAATATTCCATGGTGTATATGTCCCACATTTTCCCTGTCCAGTCTATCATCGATGGGCATTTGGGTTGGTTCCGGGTCTTTGCTATTGTAAGCTGTGCTGCAATGAACATTCGTGTGCATGTGTCCTTATAGTAGAACGATTTATAATCCCTTGGATATATACCCAGTAATGGGATTGCTGGGTCAAATGGAATTTCTATTTCTAGGTCCTTGAGGAATCGCCACAATGGTTGAACTAATTTACACTCCCACCAACAGTGTAAAAGTGTTCCTTTTCTCCACATCCTCTCCTGCATCTGTTGTCTTCAGATTTTTTAATGATTGCCATTCTAACTGGCATGAGATGGTATCTCAATGTAGTTTTGATTTGCATTTCTCTAATGACCAGTGATGATGAGCATTTTTTCCTATGTTTCTTGGCCTCATGTATGTCTTCTTTTGTAAAGTGTCTGTTCATATCCTTCGCCCACTTTTGAATGGGCTTGTTTGTTTTTTTTTCTTGTAAATCTGTTTTAGTTCTTTGTAGATTCTGGATATCAGCCCTTTGTCAGATGGGTAGACTGCAAAAATTTTTTCCCATTCTATTGGTTGCTGATTCACTCTAATGACTGTTTCTTTTGCTGTGCAGAAGCTGTGGAGTTTGATCAGGTCCCATTTGTCTATTTTGGCTTTTGTTGCCAGTGCTTTTGGTGTTTTCATCATGAAGTCCTTTCCTACACCTATGCCCTGAATGGTTTTGCCTAGACTTTCTTCTAGGGTTTTTATGGTGTTAGTTCTTATGTTTAGTCTTTAATCCATCTGGAGTTAATTTTAATGTAAGGTGTCAGGAAGGGGTCCAGTTTCTGCTTTCTGCACATGTCTAGCCAGTTTTCTCAACAGCATTTATTAAACAGGGACTCCTTTCCCCATTGCTTGTTTTTGTCAGGTTTGTCAAAGATCAGATGGTTGTAGATGTGTTGTGTTGCCTCCGAGGCCTCTGTTCTGTTCCATTGGTTTATATCTCTGTTTTGGTACCAGTACCATGCTGTTTTGATTATTGTAGCCTTGTAGTATAGTTTGAAGTCTGGGAGTGTGATGCCTCCCACTTAGAATTGACTTGGCTCTGTGGGCTCTGTTTTGATTCCATATAAAGTTTAAAGTGGTTTTTTCCAGTTCTGTGAGGAAGGTCATTGGTAGCTTGATTGGGATAGCGTTGAATCCGTAAATTACTTTGGGCAGTATGGCCATTTTCACGATATTGATTCTTCCTAACCATGAGCGTGGAGTGTTTCTCCATCTGTTTGTGTCATTGAGCAGTGGTTTGTACTTCTTCTTAAAGAGGTCCTTTACGTTCCTTGTTAGTTGTATTGCTAGGTATTTGATTCTCTTTGTAGCAATTGTGAATGGCAGTTGGTTCTTGATTTGGCTCTCTTTAAGTCTGTTATTGGTGTATAGGAATGCTTGTGGTTTTTGCATATCGATTTTGTATCCTGAGACTTTGCTGAAGTTGCTTATGAGTTTCAGGAGATTTTGGGCTGAGACGATGGGGTCTTCTAGATATACAATCATGTCGTCTGCAAATAGAGACAATTTGACTTCCTCCTTTCCTATTTGAATACCCTTTATTTCTTTTTCTTGTCTGATTGCTCTGGCTAGAACTTGCAATACTATATTGAATAGGAATGGTGAGAGAGGGCATCCTTGTCTAGTGCCAGATTTCAAAGGGAATTCTTCCAGTTTTTGCCCATTCAGTATGATATTGGCTGTTGGTTTGTCATAAATAGCTTTTATTATTTTGAGATACGTTCCGTCAATACCTAATTTATTGAGGATTTTTAGCATAAAGGGCTGTTGAATTTTGTCAAAGGCCTTCCCTGCATCAATTGAGATTATCATGTGGTTTTTGTCTTTGGTTGTGTTTATATGGTGAATTACGTTTATAGACTTGCGTATGTTAAACCAACCTTGCATCCCTGGGATGAGTCCTACTTGATCATGGTGGATAAGCTTTTTGATATGCTGTTGCAGTCGGTTTGCCAGTATTTTATTGAAGATTTTTGCATCTATGTTCATCATGGATGTTGGCCTGAAGTTTTCTTTTCTTGCTGAGTCTCTGCTGGGTTTTGGTATCAGGATGATGTTGGTCTCATAAAATGATTTGGGAAGGATTCCCTCTTTTTGGATTGTTTGGAATAGTTTCAGAAGGAAAGGTACCAGCTCCTCGAATCAGTATCCATGTAAGGGTCATAGATTTTATTGACATCTCTTATTCCCGTGTCCCCCTTACCTTTTCCTTATTCATTTGATGAGGAAATTGGATTATTGGTCCTGTAGGATTTTCCCCTACTGGGATTTTGCTGGTTTTCACCTCCATGGTAGTATTTAACAAAAAATTGATAGTTACATCTAAAGGCTCCATCAGATTCAGGTTTTTTGTTTTTTTTTTTAAGATTTTAAGTTAAAAGCATTTTTTTATTTTTGGCAAGTATACTTTATATTTAGTGCTGTGTATCTCTTAGGTGGCATCTAATTTTTGGTGGTCTCCCTGCTGTGTTTTGAGAATGAGGGCTCAGGTGACAAACTGATGTGACTCCACGTGGAACAGTGTTGAGATATAGTCTCATAACCCTCCTCAAGTAGCTTCTTATTTCCAATGGGCTGGAGGAATATATCTGACTTCTTATATATAGCACATGGAGATGAAGTATATTTTCTCACCAATCTTAGTGGAAACAGTACAACTCTGGATAGTTGAACTGCCATATGAAGAATTTGTGTATTCTTCTGTTAAGAATCTAGGTCAACCTATTAAGACGCGATTCCAAGAATCTGCAGAACGACCAAAATTATTTGAAGAACTAGGGAAACAGATCCAACAGTATATGAAGATAATCAATGCTTTCAAAAACAAGGTAATTTTTTTCTTTTTCCTACTCTTATCTTAGTAAAATTAACTTTTTTTCCCGAGGCGGAGTCTCCCTCTGTCGCACAGGCTGGAGTACAGTGGTGCAATCTCGGCTCACTGCAAACTTCCACCTCCCGTGTTCAAGCGAGTCTCCTGCCTCAGTCTCCCGAGTAGCTGGGATTACAGGCATGTGCCACCACTCCCAGCTTATTTTTGTATTTTTAGTAGAAATGGGGTTTCTCCATGTCGGCCAGGCTGGTCTCGAACTCAGGTGGTCTGCTAGCCTTGGGCTCCCAGAGTGCTGGCTGATTATTACAGGCATGAGCCACTGCGTCCGGCTGTAAAGTTAACTTTTGAGGCGTTTACATAGCATTTTTTTCCTCTTGTTTTCATTAACTTGTTTAATAGTACTTTTTATTTTGGATGTTAATATAATGTGTAATGTTTTATAGCATCTTAATAACCATTGGATTTGCTATATCTCTTTAATAGTTGGAATCTGTAATTGAGCAGTGTTTTTTAGTTTCCTTTTCATTAATGTCTGACTTAACATGCTCTATACTGGGCTTTCTAAAAACACCTGAGGCCAGTAATTTGACTTGTTATGGAGATGTAGGACTATCTGTCTCAATGGTAAACTAAATGTTTTTGAGCACTGTATGATACTCCATAAATATCTTATTGAATCCACACAGTACCCTTATAAAGTAGGTGGTGGTATCAGCATTTAAATTCCAACTTATTTAAGCCTCACCTCCCTTAAACTACATTCAGGGTCACTAAATTGGGAGAACTGTCATTTAGCCAGAAGTCTTGACTCTTAACGTTCAGACTTTGGAGTAGAAAGTTCCTCCATTATACCCCAGGTTCTTGACATATTTTAATTGCAAGAAACTTTGAGTGATAAATGAGCTTTTGTTGTTGTTGTTGTTGTTGTTGTTGACAAGTTCTCACTTTGTTACCCATGCTGGTGTGCAGTGGCGAAATCTTGGCTCACTGCACCCTCAACCTCTCTGGCTCAAGCAGTTCTCCTGCCTCAGCCTTCCCAAGTAGCTGGGACTACAGGCATTCACCACTACACTCAACTAGGGTTGTCTTTGTTTTTGAGATGGGGGTTTTACCATGTTACCCAGGCTGGTCTTGAGCTACTGAGCTCAAGTGATCCACCCACCTTGACCTCCCAAAGTGCTAGGATTACAGGAATTAGCCATCTGGCCCCACCTGTTTTTTTCTCTGCCTCCTTTTGTTGTGAGACAGGGTCTCAGTCTGTTTCCTACCCTCGAGTGTGGTGGTATGATTGTATCTCACTGCATCCTTAACCTCCTGGGCTCAAGTGACCCTCCTGCCTCTCAGCCTCCTGAGTAGCTGGGACTACAGGAGCATGGCCCCCACGCCTGTCTAATTTTCAGACTTTTTGTAGAGATGGGCTCCTCATGTTGCCCAGGTCTTAAAGTCGTGGGCTTAAGGGATCCTCCTGCCTCAGCCTCCCAAAGTGCTAATACAAGCGTGAGCCACCACACCCAGCCTGAAAGACCTTCTTTTAAAAACAGTATTCATTGGCCGGGCACGGTGGCTCATGCCTGTAATCCCAGCACTTTGGGAGGCCGAGGCGGGTGGATCACGAGGTCAAGAGATCGAGACCATCCTGGTCAACATGGTGAAACCCCGTCTCTACTAAAAATACAAAAATTAGCTCGGCATGGTGGCACGTGCCTGTCGTCCCAGCTACTTGGGAGGCTGGGGCAGGAGAATTGCTTGAACCCGGGAGGCGGAGGTTGCGGTGAGCCAAGATCACGCCATTGCACTCCAGCCTGGGTAACAAGAGCGAAACTCCGTCTCAAAAAAAAAAAAATAGTATTCATTATAGTTTTGGTTCTGAACTAGCATGCCGAATCCTCAACTCTCATATGTGATGTAATTTTTTTGCATTGTGAAATTATCTACATAAGATTTTGTATAAATGAGGTGCTGCTGTTTATCTTGTTGAAGCCTTTTAATTGACATCTTATGAATTTTCTTGGCCTTTAAAATGTAAATCTGTCCTGAGTGTATTAAAACACTGGGGTTAGGTTTCTTTTGAATATTTAATGTCTGTTCAGATTGTGAGGCTAAATGTTTTATTGTTTGAAAGGTTATAAGGTTTTGAAAAATGGCAGAAACTGGGCAATATTTGGGGAGGGAGGGTATCATCCTTTTAACACTTGTCTGTCTGTCTCCTGGTTGCAGGAGGACCAGTATGATCATTTGGATGCTGCTGACATGATGAAGGTAGAAAAAAGCACAAATGAGGCAATGGAGTGGATGAATAACAAGCTAAATCTGCAGAACAATCAGAGTTTGACCGTGGACCCAGTTGTCAAGTCAAAAGAGATTGAAGCTAAAATTAGGGTAATTTAAGCTTCAATTTAAGCTTTAATTTAAGTCTCTTCTTGACAGCCTTATTATTAATAGTCCTCAAGTGACATTTCTGAGGAACTTACAGTGTCTTAGCTTCTAGGTTGAGGGTTGGGTGGAGGGAGAGGAAAATATTATAAATATTAATATTTGCTATTGCCACACTGAAAAGTCTTTTATTAGCATGTGATCGCTTGTCATATTTCAATTCAAAATGTACTTAGAATATTTGTGTGTGTGTGTACTTGTCATGATGTCTTTTATTTCCTTCTTAATCATGAAAGCACTCTCATTCTTTGATAGTATGGTGGTGGAATGTTTATCAAATATACGGAAGCAGAGGGGCAGAATTATTTTCTTGACTTCCCCCCAAAGCTTTGTGCAAAATAAAAGTCCCAGAAGCCTTGCACTCTGGTAAGAATGCATTCCAAGGAACAAGAACAGTGACCATTTTTCCAGCATCTTGCAACATTCTTGAATATAAATTGATAGAATAGTCATAATAGGTGAAATCGTAGTTCTTTTTAGTCTTTTTATTACTAAATATGGAAAGTCAACTTGCACACAAAAGCCCTTCTAGTGATATAAATTTTTCTACTCTCCAACAGCCTCCAATACAGCCAATATATTCATCAAAATTGGTGACACAGTATTATGGTTTGGTCAGTGATACTGAGAGGTATGATTTGCTTTCTTAATGTTGATTAGAAGAAATTGTGAAACTGAAGCCTATTTCTTTCTTTAATCAGGATTTTGAATTTACCAGGATATTAGATATATTCCTTTTGTGGTTAATTAGGAAAAATCAGCATCTTCTGTCCCTCCTTACTTGGTTTTATGCCTTAAGATTTTAGAACATTGCTTTTAATATGGTTTGGCTGTATCCCCACCCAAATCTCAACTTTAATTGTAGCTCCCATAATTCCCACATTTGTGGGAGAGACAGAGAGGGAGATAATTGAATGAAGGTGGCAGTTTCCTCCATAATGTTCTCACTGTGGTGAATAAGTCTCTGAGATCTTATGAGATCTGATGGTTTCATAAGGGGTTTCCCCTTTCATTCGGTTCTCACTCTCTCTTGTCTACTGCCATGTAATACATGCTTTTTGTCTTCCACTATGATTATGAGACCTTGTCAGCCACATGAAACCGTGAGTCCATTAAACCTCTTTTTCTTTAAAAATTGCCCAGTCTCTGATATGTCTTTATCAGCAATGTGAGAACAGACTAATACAGCTTTTTCACATTTTTTAAACCAATATTTGCAGTTAATTATATCAGCATGTTATCCTTTGCTATATTTGAAAAAAAAAACAAAGGCTGCTCTCTTATCTCAATGTATCCTCTCCACTTCCAGTGCCTTATACTTGTAATCCATTGTAAAAATGCAAGTACTCCAGGGAGAATTACTACAAAAGTGAAATAATTTACATAATTGTTTTCTTTGAAAGGAGAGAATACATAAAGAATTGAAGAGCTGTTTGAAAACGGTTGTATTGAAGTCTAAGGAAATGCTCCAAAAGAGAGTTAGAAAAAGACCACAGCCATGAACTGATTGAACAAGACCAGGGCCAGACGGCATGCTCATATTTTTATTTCAGGTAGGATAGAACTAGGATTTGCATTGTTAAATAAAATCAAGTCAAGATTTAGATAAGAAATGAATATTTAGAAGAAACTCAATTACAATAGGAAGAATGCTCTGAGCTCAGATATCTTCTATTATCTCCAAATCAAACAGAAAAGAACCTTTTTAAAAAGTCGGGGAAGGAAGACTAAGTGAAGATCAACAGAAACTATCAAAGGAAAGTTGGACAACCAAGAGGAAATGCTCAGTGGGAACTAGCAGGGAAAGCGTCACTCTGTGGGAAGGTAAGTCCCAGGAGAAGCTGACCAAAGGGGCATGTTCCACTTTGCAGCGCTTACTCAGGCTTAGGCGCATGCAGAAATCAACCACCTGTGGGGAGGAGAGTAGCCTGGTGAAGCATGCTCAAGACATGAGCAGTGGTGAACACTCAGTCAGTGCTATTACATTCTTTTAACAAAGTGATTGTTTTTGATTGAAGAAAATAAAAAAATTATTGATTATGAACATAAATATACTACCCATGCTTAGCCACTTTTTTTTTTATATATACTTTTTATTGCATTTTAGGTTTGGGGGTACAAGAACATGCAAGATTGTTACATAGGTACACACATGGCAGTGTGATTTGCTGCCTTCCTCCCCATCACTTGTATCTGTTATTTCTCCCCATGCTATCCCTCCCCAACTCCCCACCCCCTGCTGTCCCTCCCCTTTTTCCCCCCGACAGACCCCAGTGTGAGATGCTCCCCTCCCTGGGTCCATGTGTTCTCATTGTTCAACACCCGCCTATGAGTGAGAATATGCGGTGTTTGGTTTTCTGTTCCTGTGTCAGTTTGCTGAGAATGATAGCCACTTTTTAAAAACAGAGACTTTGGTGCCTTTCAGATCTCCAGCCTTAAAAAGGAGAGTCTGGCTTTCAGCCAATTTGGAACTATTTTACAGCTGTAATTGTATTAATTGTTGTGTCTTCATCTATGCTTTTATTCTTTTCTGATTTTGATTTGGTACATAACCTAATCTTTAATGGCACATGATGTGTTTTGTGGAGGAAAGCGTTAAAACAACAACAATAGCAAAAACAAACGAAACAAAAGAAAAAAAAACCGCTTAGCTTACTTTTTTGATGCTTATGATAAGGGCTGGAATTGGAATTTGACAGACAGTATTGTACACAACTATCATAGACTCCCGAGGGGGCTCTATACAGAGAATTTTAATATGACAGTACACCCAAAGTACTCGGTGCACAACCTGAGAAATTACATAGAGCATTTTGGCTCTACCTATAGCTGCCTTAAGGCATATTGTGTTTAAAGCAACAAATTAGTTTCGGATCTGACCATAGGACTGAATCATTGTTATTATTATTCCACAACCTACATATATTTTTCATATCTGTATTCAGATTTTTCTTCTATCTGATCATTTAAGACAGTTATTTGTAGGGAAAACTATAACCTGTTTTATTCACTTTTACTTCCTCCTTTACATAACTCCTTAATGGCCCCTATACAACCTCCAAAGGTAGTAGATTAAGATTGTAGATACAGTGATCAAAACTTGAATTCTGAGTCATCTAGTCATCTATTTATGAATTCTGCATATATGTACTATGTATCCAACCTTGAAGAAAGTACTTAACCTCTTTAACTATAACTTGTCAAACTTAACATGGAAAAAATATATCTACCTAATAAGGCTGTTATTGGAATCAGTCAAAATATATCATGAAAGGAACTAATAAGAGTATCTGAGGTAAATAAACATTAGGTTATATATTTCAGCTTATATCATTTAGTACTCATACAAATATCAGCAAGTTTAAGTGCCAGGCTTGTAGTATTAGCAGGATTAAATGATTAGGAAAAATATCCTGCAGGTAACAATTTTAAATTATAGTATATATTAAAAAATAAGACTATAATATGTGTGTAAGTGTGAATCTAGTTTTATTATTATTTATACATAAACTAGGTAAATTATGTGTATAATATATGTGTAGGTGTGTGCAATGATTTCAAGTTATTAATGTGCAACATGTTAGAAAATATTTTTATATGAATGATAATGAACAATATGTTCATATTTATTGGCTGCAGCTAAAATTGTGTTCAGGGAAAAACTTATATAGCTTTAAATGTTCATATTGAAAAAAACAACGGTTGAAAATTAATAATGTAAGTGACCCCTTTAAGAAGCTTTTTCCCCTAAAATGGAAATCCAAATCCAAAGTAATCTGAGAATAGTAAATAATAATGATAACAATAGAATTTAATGAAATCTTAATATAAACAACAGAGTAAATTAATGCAAACAAATGTGTTTTTCTTAAAATTGTTAAAATAGATGAACCTCTATTATGAGAGAGTGGAATTAAGGCAGATAATAAATAAGTCATGTTAACATCAAAGAAGAAAAGGAAATGGCACTATCGATTCTGGAGACAGTAAACGGATAATAAGTGGATATTATGAAAAAGTGTGTGCAGATCTTGGGGATGGGCGGGGAAAAAAAAAAGAAAAGAAAAAGTGTTTGCATATAAAGTCATCAAATGAATGAGATTCCTCAAAATGCATACATTATTCAGTCTAATGCCAAAAGAAACAAAAATATGAATTGCCTAATCTCTACTAACATATTTCTTAATTCAAAATCTGCCCCCCCAAAATAAATTCACAGCAATCTT
>PVKV010037785.1:0-14503 GCA_004027835.1 Alouatta palliata
GTTTTTTTTTTTTTTTTTTTTTTTAAAGACGGGGTTTCACCATGTTGGTCAGGCTGGTCTTGAACTCCCGACCTCAGGTGATCCGCCCGCCTTGGCCTCCAAAGTGCTTGGATTACAGGCGTGAGCCACCACGCCCAGCCAAGCCAAGGTTTTAGCTGCAGCTCACAAGACATTATTAGATACCTAATGCCCACAAGTGATCACCGGGGTCTCTTCCTGTGTCTGTGAGAAAGCAGGGAGGAGGAGGTAGCTGTGAGCACAGCCTCTGAGCACCCCACCCCACACGTTACTTCTGAAACCTCGGGGCCTGCTGTGGGGTGTGCCACTGGGTGTCCTCAGAAAGCATGTGCTGGGCCAGGTGCTCTAGTGACACCATTGCTCTCAGCACGCTGACCCCGAGGAGCCGCTGCACGTTGAGGCCCCTTGAGCTGCCTCGGCCCCTGAGCAGTGGCGCCTCCCAGGCAGCCAGTGCTTAGAAAGTGCCTCACGTGCTCATCACCTGGTGAAGGCACCTCCAGGCTGGGCGGAAGCTCAGTGTGTGCTGGCCTTGGCCCTGGCCTTCCCTTGGCCATGCGGACACCACAGCTCCATTCACTGACCAGCACTAAGAGCAGCTCCATGATTCCAGTAGGACGTTCAAAGCAGGACTCAGCCTGCCCACG
The DNA here is from genome assembly GCA_004027835.1 of Alouatta palliata. Classification (NCBI taxonomy): domain Eukaryota; kingdom Metazoa; phylum Chordata; class Mammalia; order Primates; family Atelidae; genus Alouatta; species Alouatta palliata. The sequence continues at coordinate 663 of PVKV010037785.1, forward strand.
CCCCAGACGCCATCCCAAGAGCAATGAAAAATTCCCAGGGCTTTCGGCGTACGGAGCAGAGCCAGACCCTCCTGACCACAGGCTCCGAGGCCAGCAGGCCTTGCTCCTTTCTCCTCTCCCCTCCCAGCTCAAAGCTAACAAGGAACAAGCCTGAGGTACAGCATGGGATTGTGCTGCATTTCGAGCCAACGTTAGGCGGCCAGCCTATTTCGACAAGTGTCTCTGCTTTTAAAACCAGCAGCAGCAGCTAGGCGCAGTGGCTCACGCTGATAATCCCAGCACGTTGGGAGGCTGAGGTGGGCACATCACGTGAGTTTAGGAGTTCGAGACCAGCCTGAAATAGCTGAGCATGGTGGCGCATGCCTGTAATCCCAGCTACTTGGGAGGCTGAGGCAGGAGAATCGCTTGAACCTGGGAGGCGGAGGTTGTGGTGAGCCAAGATCGTGCCATTGCACTCCAGCCAGCCTGGGCAAAAAGAGCAAAATTCCATCTCAAAAAACAAAAAAACCCAGCAGCAGCTTCTTAGCATGTTCAGTGCGGCGTGAGGAGCTGGAGGAAGGGCCTGGCTCTGCCCAGGAGGAAGAGCACAGCCTCCGCCTCTGCACCCTGCCTGGAGCCCGGATGCCTGGCTGAGGCCGCCTTCGTGTGCTCCCAGGCCAGCGGGGCTTCCTGCCACAGAAGGCTCCTTGAGTCCCCCGGTGGGGCACCACCTGCACTGTTCTGTGCCCACCGGGGTGGGCACCAGCTGAACGGCCCAGCTCCAGATGAGAGCAACCTCTCGCTTGGGGCGACCCAAGTCAGGCCCACTTCCACCAGCCAGGCTGTGACAGGCAGGGACCAGCTGGGAGCAGGAGACATCTCTCTCTCTCTCACCAGGGCGTGTGGCAGCGAAGTGCCCACTTACCCTGGACACAGCCTCACGGGTCTTTCGCAGGATGGGTAGTGTCAGTCAGAAACCCGGCCTCGGTACACCGAAGGCCCCAGGGGCTTGGTCCTCAGCCCAGCCAGAGACCTGATGGCGCCTGTTCAACCTCTGTCCAGTACCCTGCACCGGGAGCCAAGGGCCCTGCCACAGTGCCGAGGGTCTGGCCAGAGGCTCGGCCAGTGCCATGCTCACATCACCTCGGATTCGCTGGTGCCCTTCTGGCATCCTCAGGGCACTTGAGGAAGCGGGCCAAGCCGGAGCCGATGGTGGCCTGGAGCTGCTGGGGAGGTGCCCTGTTCTCATGCCACCTGCTAACTGCCCGTCTGGTGTTTTCGGTTCTTGCAGTGAGAAGCGCCACCTTCAAGTGAACGTCACCAACCCGGTGCAGTGCAGCCTGCACGGGAAGAAGTGCACCGTCTCCGTGGAGACGCGGCTCAACCAGCCCCAGCCAGACTTCACCAAGAACCGCTCGGGCTTCATCCTCAGCGTGCCCGGGAACTGACACCCCGCGGAGGCCTGGCCCGGAGCCCGGCCACGGAGCCCGGCCACGCTCCGCGTCCTGGGTCCCAGTCCGGCTGCTGCCTCCCGCTCACTCCCGCTAGAAACCTGCTGCAAGGGCCCCATCCGGTGGAGCCCCTCCCCTGTGAGGTTTCCTTCCTGGCTTTCTGCCTTTGGTATCATCTTCCTCTGTCCTGACTCCATGGTCCCTGCTCAATAAACCAAAGACCCTGGTGCCCTGCCCAGAACCCTGGGCTAACGTCCAGACCAATCTTACCCCAGAGGCAATCGGATGGTGCCTTTAGTTGGTGCAGGTACCCCTTGGCCAGGTGAAGTCAGAGCACCTGAGCAGGTGCCCTGCTGCCAACCCTGCAGAGGGAAGGGGTGGGGACACAGTTCCCCCCCTCCGGAGCCCCACAGCCACCTCTCTCACCCAACGTGAGCCAGCCCTGGGGACCCAGCTCAGGGAGGCTCTGCTCAGAGATCAGTGGACCCCCCCACCCAACTCCCAGCTACCAGCCAAAGCCACCAGGTGAGCAGAGTCACCCACAGGGCCAGCCTCTCGGCCAGGAGCCAGTGGCAGGAGCAGAACAGCCCATCCAGCAGGATTGAGTCCATCCTTCACAGATTCTCCCCCAGGAGACTCCCTTTGCCACCAAGGCCCCTGCCAGGACCTCTGACCACCACTCTGGAGAGGACACCGTGACATGCTCCAAGGATCATCTTAACCCACAGCCTATAGCCATGGCCCTCCTGTAGATCCTTTCACCGTTTGCAGGGTAGCTAATCAGATACCTGCTGTCACCACACTTGGGTCAGGAATCCTAACGAGAACGGGAGCTGCCAGGCGAGGGCGACCCTCAGGGTGGGCTGCTTTCTCTCTGGGCCACCTCCCCCTGCGTTTCCTAGTCGGTGAAACAGCCAGGGCGGGGTCGAAGCACAGGGAATGATGGGAAGCAGGGCCGCAGCACAGCTTGGGGTCCTGGCACTGCAGGCCAGGCCAGGACGCCCACCTCGCACCCTGCACGGCCCCTCGGGGCCTGCACCCGTGGACCCGGTGCCAGGGAGCACTGCCAGCTTGCCGGTTTCTGCCCAGCAAAAGCACATATGCTTCAGGGGCCTCCTGAGACCACCTTCCCCACTGACCCTCCGCTGCTGAGAAGGCCGTGAGGGAAAGAGAGGCTCCAGGCAAATGCCCATGTGGTGAGAGGATGCGGGGAGCTCACGCCTCAGGTGGAGTGGGCGGGGTGCAAAAGAGACGCACTGAAGCTCTTCCCTTCCTGCCAGACACTGCCCCGCTGTCCTCCTGACCTCCCACCTGACCCAGCAGAACCCACCAAGTGCCTCTGTGTGTCATCCTGCACCTCACCCAGGGCCTAATCCCAGAGTGGTCCCAGCAACGTGGTCTCAGGTCCACTCCCCACTCCCGCTTCCCAAACGTTTGCAGTGTGCAGTGTGCAACAAAGAATCCTGCTGGCATCCTGTCCTTGGGGCCCTTTCTCTTTCTCCAAGCCTGGTCCACTGCCTTCATAGGCAGAGGTGCCCCAGCCCAGGTTAGCAGTGCTCATAGTTTGCCAATTACCAGTAGACCGTAGTGGAACCATCTAACTGGAACTTCCTCTCTCCTCCCACCTATTTCCCCAGACCTGTTGCTTTGCACTAGACACATGCAAATGTATGTTTTAAACACACCAAAACAGATCATGCCAAATGAGGTGCCTGTCAAAGGCTGGAGGGCAGGAGGCGGACCTGAGTCTGGATTCCTTCCTCCCGGCCTTTGGATGGTGCCTTGGGCCCCTCAGCCCCAGCGCCAGGGCCTCCCAGCTGAGGCCACAGGACAAGCACTATTTTACAATGTACTAAAAGAAGCCACAGTAAGTGGCAACTGCAAAAAGATCAGGAATGTAGGGTGTGCTCTGGGTCACGCGTCCCGGGCACTGAGGGGAAAGGAAGCGGGCACCGTGATTGTAGACAATTGGCAGGTTCACGTGATTTCATTAAATGCGATTTTATGGTTTGGTGCAAAAACTCCTATTTTCCAGTAAATTAACTTTATTTCTAAAGCATATTTTGATTTACCCTCAAGAGCAATAAAGCATTAAATCTTATTTTTAAAGGTGCTTTGCTTATCTGTCACTGAAAACTTTGTGAAATGTTTGCTTATATAAAGTCAACCATTACATTCAAGAAGGGAGAATTAAGCACCAATAATGTAAAAGGGAGGATAATTTGCCTGAGGCTTTTGAACAAAAAACTAGCAATGCGCAAGCTGTGGACAGGTGGTAGGAGGAGGGGAGGAGGCCATGGGGGGAGTCCCAGCACTTTCTCCTGCCATCTTGAGGCCTGTGCCCTGGCAGCTGGAAGTGCACTGCTTGGTGTCAGGGAACATGTTTACTGAAACAGAAGCACATATGTAGAAAGGAAAGGCTGAGACCTACAGCAGCAGCCTGGGGACAGGACAGGCCGGCTGATCGAAGGGCTGGAGGTAAGTATGGGGGTGGTGGGGAGAGTGAGAGGAGGCAGCAGCTCCTCCAGCGGGAAGGGAGCGAGGCCCTGTGGGAGCAACAGCGCAAGGCCAGCACCCGAGGGTCCTGCAGCCAGGGTGCTTCCAGTCACTGGTCTTTGGCAGAAAAGAACATGCAGCGGTGGCTTCTGTGACTCAGATAAAGGGAGTCGCTTTGCAGAAAGCAAGTGGCCTTGATCACAAGGCTGACAGCTCCCAAGCTACCAACTTGAGGACAAGAAAGGCTTTCCTAGCACTTAGGGGCAGCTCCAGACCGCAGGGAGCAGGGCCTGGGGAGAGCCACGTTCAGCGTCCCCATGACCCTCTTCCCGAGGCTGACGCCGGTGGCACATGCAAGCCTCAGGCTGGCAGTCAGGACAGGCACAGATAGAGCTGGTAGGAACCCCACCCTTGCTGCAATTACGGGCTGAGATGGCTGCTTCCCTGGAAGCCACAGGGCTAGATTTCTCCCTCTTGGAAACCCATGCGGAGCTAAACCCGCAGGGTTGGCCAGCATGGCCAGCAGCCCACTCCTGCTGGCCTGGGAGCCCCTGGGGAAGGGAGCTCAGGGCAGAGCCAGGCCCAAGGATATGAGACAGCAGCAGCTTCAGAGCCACACCTCAACACAGGGAGTCTAGGTCCCGGAGCCCCTGCAGGACCCACCCGCAGACCTCACCAGGCCACACTTGGGCCTGACCCTCCTTGGCCGGACGTTCCAGTCACCCAGCTCTGTCACGGGAGCCTTTGGGGAACAGTTGCCCCCGCCCCGGCCAGACGCTAAACCAAAGCTGACTTAACCTGTGCTTCCTTCTTAATCACCTTAGTGTGTTAAGCCCTCGCCCCCAACTCTGTCCTCCCCTCCCCCATAACACAAATCCAATTATGTTCTGAGTGCATGAATCATTTATTAAAGGGGCCCCCAGCCTGCCCACAAAAAGAGGTCTCTGTAATGGATGGTCAGTGCATTTTATTGAATCAGCACAGTACAAAAATAAATAAAAATAAGGGAAGGGGAATTAAATTACAGCCAAACTGAGCTCCATGACTTTGTCAGATTATAAACCACACGTACTCACAAACACACTACACATACGTACAAAATGAGACAAATATAAATTAATATTAACAGTACCCACAGTTTGGTCAAAGAATAGCTACAGAAGAAATTGCACTAAAAAACCAACATACATCACACATGTGTAATTAGCAGTTTCAAATGTACAGCTATGAATAATTCTGAGTGAAAAAAATGGCACATTTTCTTTTCATTGCAAGTTTAACTGTTGGAACAGAACTAAATTCTAATAACTGCCTGGAAAGAATGTATCAACCTTCAGGTTTACAAGAGAGAAAAACCAAATCCTGAACTATTATTCCTGTGGCTTGTTCTGTGTGCATGGGTGTAATTTTCACAGCCATCTGTTCTAAGATTATTTTTCTTAAGACACAAAATGCTCCTGGTTTGCATGCACAATATCACTGTAAAAGCAACAATTAAAGAATAAAAGTTTTTTTGTAGGTTTTTTTTTTTGTAGTTCTAAAAGTAGTCTTCATAGCAGCATGGCAAATGGGTTCATTGCTTGCACACTCAAGTATATCAGTTGTTCCTTTACACAATACTGATGACCAGTGCAAGGGGAGAGAGAGAACACGACAGGCTTCACACTGAGGGAACTAGAGAGTTCTTCCCTTAGTCCCCAACCACTTCCGAAATGTCCACCTCCTCCAAAGAATAAAAAAATAAATACGAAGAGAAGGAAACGGACACGAAACTGGAATCCTGTGGATGCAATTTAACCGCACAGTTCCAGGCCAGGTTCCACCAGCTGAAGGTGACTACACACACGCCCCCTCCTCCTGAGACTTGGCACTGACCCTCCCTCTTCCATGCCACCAGGGGCCTCCCACCTCGGGTCGCACGCGGGAGCAGGATCTGAAGACAGGCTGTGTGGAAAACCCAGCAGAGAGGAGGTGCTGTGTGAAGTCTGTGCCAGCAGCCACAGGCTCCTTCCAGCGCCGCACCAATTATCTGACAGTCCCAGGAACGGCTCCACTGGGCCTCCGGTGCAGCTAGGCAGATGCTCTCCGGCCGGGCAGGCTCTCTTCCCCACCTCTGGGAACGCTTCTGGCCACCAGGTTCTGCTCCCGGCCTCTTAAATTGGGACTTCAATTTCACAGCTTTCTTTTTGTGTGAATTTCAGTAGTGCTTGTGCTGAAACTGGTAGCCACCTCAAACCTAATCCTATGAAAAGTGACCCTCTGCCTCCCCACCCCAGGTCCCCATTCCAGCACTCCCCAGGGGACTGGGCCTGGAAGACAGAATCCTCTGTAGCGTCTTCACATTCGTCTTTGTTCTCCACAGCCGAGGGATGGGCCGTGGAGGAAGGTTTGTTCCCTCTCCCAAGTCCCAAGCCACCAGTACGGGAGAATTAGAAAATCGATAAAAGTACACATCTTGTGTTTTTACAGCCAGTAGGGTAAGGTGGAAACCAAAACCAGCAGCTGCAAATGATCAGTTGTAGAAATCAGCAGGCTTCCAGAGCAATCAGGAGTCTCACTCCCTTCTGGTAATTGTCTCCAAGATCCGGCTGTGTCACTGGTCCTTGCTGGGCAAGGCTTCCTCTTTAGAAGAAACTGAACGGTTTGCAAACAGCTTTAAATTAACAGGGGTGGGGGTGGGGTCACCACATCACCTAACCCCCAGCTCTGCAAGACAAACGTCATGTGCGCCAGCAAGAGGCCTCAGCCCTTAGGTGGGCACCGGCTTGGTCTCAGGCATGGCATCCCTCACCTGCCCAGAAGGCAGGCGTTGCTAATGGGCACCTGCAGCTGTCCTGGCATTTGCCACAGAGTGACTGCGCTGCATTATTCAAAAGAAAAATTCACCCAGGAAAGTTGTCCCCAGCTTCACCCCACTTCTTTTGCTGGGACCCAAAATGAGAGAAATTAATGAGTCAAACCAGCTTACTGGCCAATACCACCAACGTGGCTGGGAGCAGCAGACAAGGGGGTAGGGGGGCGAGTTCCGTTTCTCCACTAAAGGAAAGCCCTTCTCCCTAAAAAACAGCAAATCAGGACGGTGCCTGGTCAAATCTTTGCACTAGACCCGCTCGGCTTCGCCTCGCCTAGATTGAAGATGTTCCAGGGCGGCGAGATCTTGCCTCAAAACCCCACTGGCAGCTCAGTGAGGGAGGCTGGCTCCAGGAGCCTCTGGGAGAACGAACAACGCCACACAGGAGCCAGAAAAGGACCTCCAACCAGAAACCCCAATTTCCTCCCTGGGCCAGGCAGCCAGAGGCCCCTCTCCAGCTCCATCCAGGGTGCAGCAAGCAGCCTCACCCACCCTGGATCCAGCGAGGGCACAGAAGGCAGGGGCAGGTCAGTCCTTTGAGTTCCCAAAAGTGGGAGGTCAGTGGCCCGGGTGGCTCTGAATACATCTTCTGGGTTTTGCTCAAGGCTCGTGAGTTCAAAAGTGCCCAGAGTTCTTGGCAGGGCTGAAAAAAACCCCAGGGAGAGACTGTGGGAAAGGTGAGGCCCTTGGTGGCTTTGCTAGACACATACTGTACACAAAACTGATTTGCTTAATAATAAATTTTTTAAAAATGCATTGAATCCTTGAGCCATGACGTAGGCTACAGTGCTCACCGATCCAGGCCTAGAAGGAGCCGCTTCTTGTCCTCCTGGCCGCTCTCATTCTTCAGGTCGGAGAAGACCTGTGTGAAGTAGTGTGGGTCGGCATTTATCTGCAGCATCTTGGAGCTCATGAGGTTGATGACAGAGAGGCAACGGTCCCAAAAGGCCTCCTTGCAGCTCTCCACCAGGAAGGGCTTGAGAGGGTAGGAGATCTCGTTGCCCATGTAGGAGTAGGAGAGGTACAGGCAGGTCAGCAGGACGGCCTGGAGCTCGTGATCCGAGCCCACCTCGGAGGAGATAACATCCCTGCAGAGCATGTAGAGGAAGACCACGTTGGCCGGCGTGATGAAGCCCTGGTCCTGCCAGCCCTGCAGAAGCAGCGAGCGGTCCACGCTGCGCAGCCAGAGCACGGGGTCCGTGGGAGACAGGTGCTTCAGGCGGTAGCACCGGCGGCAGAGAAACTCACCCAGGCAGCGCAGCAGCTCGCTGGTGGACGCCTGGACGATGACCCGTTTGGGCGTCCCTGCGGAGGTGACGGCAGGGTGAGGGGCCTTCTTGACCGAGGAGGAGCCCCCGGTCTGGGAGCCCGAGAGCTGACTGGCCGGGGGTGCGGGCGGCTGGGCCGGTGGGGGCTGGGCGAATGTGGACAGGTTGGCGCACGACAGCGACTTCTTCAGGTTCTCATTGTTGAGGTGCGTGATGTTGTTCTGGTAGCTGCTGTTGGGCTGCACCTTCTTGGAGTTCTTCTTCTTGGCCGACACGGCCACGATCCTCTTCCAAGGCAGCACGGAGATGATGGAGTGGCGCTTCAGGTTCTTGTCCTTGGCGTTCTTGCTGTTCTGCACGGCCGTGTAGTGGCCCACGGTGGCCGCGCCATCCTCAAATAGCGTGGCCTTCCGGTAGCTGGGGGACAGGGACAGCACCGTGCCCATGGTGCCGCTGCGCGCCGGGCGGGGGCTCGCGCCCCTGCGCGCCCAGCCTGCCGGCCAGAGGGAAAAAACCGCTCACCGAGCCTGTGGCGGCCCCGGGAAGGAGAGGGGGCGCTCCCGGAACGCGTGCTGCCCCCTCGGATCTGCCTGGAAAACAAGATGGTTCTCAACGCCAGGCGGGGCTCCACGCCGCGCCCCTCCGCCCCGCGCCTCGGCGGCCCCCGCGGCCCCAGTCCCGGGCCCTGCCCGCGCCCCCGCGCCGCAGCCTCGCCGTCTCCACTGCAGCACCCCCACCCGCCGCCGCCGCTGCGGTCTCCAGGCGCAGCTGGGAGGGGCCCGGGCGCCAACGGAGGCGGCCGAGGACCCCCGCCTCGACACCCCGGGCGGCCGCGACCCCAGTCCCCACTCCCTGGAGCCAAGGACTGCCGCCCAGCACAGGCTTACCCGGCAGGCGGCGGCTCCTGCGCTCCGCGCCCTCCGCAATGCGCGCAGCGGCTCTGCCGCCGCGGTCCCGGCGCTGGGCGGCGCTCGGGGGCGCTCGGCGGGGCTCACGCTCGGCGGCGGCAGAGGCGGCGGAGCTTCTGTCCAAGGTTCTGCAGGCGCCGCGGCCCCGCCCCCCGCTCCACCGCCCGCACCTTCGCCGCCGCCGCCGCCGCCGCCGCGCTCGCGCTCCCGCTCCCGTTCCCGTTCCCGGCGCACGCCTCAGCGCCCTCCCTCGCGGGGTGCGCGCACCGTCCACGCGCCGGCCTGGTCTTGCCGGGGAGCCGCGGCCGTGAGTGTCCTCAGCTCTAGCCGCGCACGGTGTGGGTAGGACGCGGCGGCGAGCGGGAGGCCTCTAGGCGCCGGGTCCCATCTAGGAGCCGGACTCGGCGACAGCGGCGGGACACGCAGCGCCGGACCGCCCCGACTCTCGGGGCTGCCCCTGCCGCACAGATCACCGCCCGCTCCGCGACGCCGCCCAGCAGCAGCCCGGCCGCCGAGAGTCCCGTGCGCCCGCGCAGCCCAACTCTGCCGACGCGGGGCGGGGGCCGCGCAAGGCGGGACCGAGGGCCGACCCCGCCCGCGCCCCGCCCAGACACGTGCTGCCTTTGTTCCCGCCGCGGCGCCCGCAGCTGCCGGCCGCGGGGGCGCTCTCGGCGAAGTCCCCGCCCGGTCCGCGTAAGGAGCCCTCCGCCGAGGCCTGGGCCGCTGGCTCCCTCTTTACACCTGACATCCCCGTACCTGGGGAAAGCAGCCAGGGAGTGCAAGGAAGAAGGCCCTGGGCGGGAAGAGGAGACGACTTTACTGAGGCCGCCCGAGTGCCACGGGAACCCCGAGTGGACAGTCCAGTCGGTTTTGGCCACCCCTCCGGGGCCTCCGTTGCCTCATCCTGGGTAGATGCCTGCGGCCTGGGTGGGTCTCAGAAATCCAGGCCAGAGAAGCGTGGCCCGTAGCAGTTCCGGCCAACCACGAGCCAAGCCTGAGCCCATGACAAATAAGACCTCGAAGTTCCCACTCGCCCTCTTGTTGTATTAAAGGTGAAGCAACTGCCCCTCCGACCAGCCTTCTTACCCTCTTAAACGTTTTCAGTTCTAAGTATGTATAATGTAACAACTTGATGCTAGCCAAATTGAGTAACATTCTGGTTCTGAAAGAGCTGTTCCTGTCAGATGTGAATCTGGGTATCTCACCGTTGTTAATTCACTATTTTTCTTTTACCTCGTTTCTGGAGATTGATTCAAAACTGACCACAAACCTGGGAAACAGGAGACTTAAGCTCTGTCTTAATCCAGATCGTCTCTGAACCTAGAGATGAGGGAGTGGCACTCCAGAGGAGAGTGCCACTCCAGCCCACTAGGCTGTCACCCTGCGCCAGCCTTGTCAACTGCCCTAGGAGGAACAGAAAAGGAATCTGGCATCATTCAAGATGCTGCGAGTCAGAAAGTGACAGATTTTGCTTATGTGCCACCCAGAGATTTCTGTCAATGGGAATTCAAGGCTTTAGGAACCTTAGGGGGCAGGCATACAGTGGAAAATGCATTGCTCATACTCAGAGGGCTGCTTTGCCCACAGCCCTTCAGAACATCCAGAGCAGCTGTTATGGTAACTCAGAAGAGGAACGCAGGGTCCCAGCTCAGTGTGCCCCTCCCTCTGAATGTTCCTCAGTGTACAAGCCTACCTGCTCTTCAAATGGAGCTGTCCTCAACCCTCCTGCATCCCACAGTAAGAAGCCACAAGAGGCCGGGTGCAGTGACTTACCCCTGTAGTCCCAGCACTTTGGGAGGCTGAAGCGGGCGGATCATCTGAGGTCAATTCAAGACCAACCTGGCCAATATGGTGAAACCCCGTCTCTACTAAAAAAAACAAAAAAATTAGCCAGGCATGGTGGCAGGTGCCTGTAATCCCAGCTACTCAGGAGGCTGGCGCAGGATAATTGCTTGAACCTGGGAGGTGGAGGTTGCAGTGAGCCGAGATCACGCCACTGCACTGCAGCCTGGGCAACAAGAGCAAAACTCCGTCTCAAAAAAAAAAAAAAAAAAAAAAAGCAGTAGCCAGAAGAAACAATCTCCTGACCCAGTGTCCCTCTTCCTTCTCAAAGGAAAGCTGAACCCCAGCCTCTTTTCCTCAGCCCCTAGTTGGAGCCTCTAGCTCCTGAGCTGGCTGTGTGTTCACGCTGCCTTATGTCTCATGCCCCTCCTTCAGAGTCTAGTGTTGAGTCAAGGTTAAATGTTTTCCACTTCCCAAAATATGTCCAAATTTTGAAGCCTATAATCCACCCCTGGCTGGGCGTGGTGGCCACACCCCATCCAGCAATTTCGGAGGCCAAGGTGGGAGGATAACCTGAGGTCAGGAGTTTGAGACCAGCCTGGCTAACATAGTGAAACATCGTCTCTACTAAAAGTACAAAAAAAATTAGCTGGGCGTGGTGGCAGACACCTGTAATCCCAGCTGCTAAGGAGGCTGAGGCAAGAGAATCACTTAAACCTGGAGGCAGAGGTTGCAGTGAGCCAAGATCCACCCCTTAGAAAAACCTGGGCCCACTGTTCCCTTTAACTCTGAATCTCAGCTCTAGCTATTCTAATTCACAGGGAAACAGACCAAGCTCACCTCCACAACACACACCTGCTTCCCACTCCAGAGCAGCATGCCTCTGCATGGGCCTTTTGAAGCCAGGCCACACCCTGTGTCCTCTCACCTTTGTCCAGTCAGCCCTTCCCTAGCACCTTCAAAAAGAGCTCTCAGCAGAACACCAGCCTCCTCACACTTGTCCAAGGCAAAGTCACAGTTGCAGCACAGCAGGAATGGGATGGCCCTGGCAGTCCATTTGCTGCTGCAACTGAGGGAAGAGTTCTCCAGAAGCTCATACACACCGAGGCCATGCCTGTTATGCTCGTTTTGAGACACCACGCAGCTCCTCTTTTCACTCAACCCACCACCACTCCCTACCCCCAGCTCCTATCACTGCTCCAACAGGAAGCAAGGAAGAAAAGGCAGTCAACTGCCACAAATGGCAGAATCAAGGACCCAGAAGGCAGACCCAGTTGAATGAGGCAGTGCTGTTTTCTTCCCAGCTGCCTTCATCATAGAACTGCAGGGAAGATTTCCAAATCCCACCCCCATCAATCAGCCTACTTAGCCTATAGCCTATCTCTAGCTGCCTGAAGGACCAGCCTGCTTGTTAGCTGCCCTGCTGGGCCAGTCTGCCCGTGTACTGCCGGGGAGTCCACTCTTCCTGCATGCCCCACTTCCCATAGCATCCCGAGGAAGGGGGGCCAAGGCTGGAGCGAGCTACAGCTTCCAAGAAGGGTTCCAAATAAAGCACGCCTGAACTCTGACTCCCGAGGAAGTCTGCTTTGTTCTTTCAGGGATCACAGAGCAGCATCTAGTGGCCTTTCTGGGCAGCACAGATTACATAACTAGCACACAGCAGGGGACCAGAGCCTCTGCTCCCAACACCAGTAGAGTCTCATTAACACACAAGAAAGTCCTGGCACCATGAAGGCTGGAGCCCAGAAGGGAGGTGAGGGAGCCAGGCCCACGCCAGCCCATGGGCCAGCCCACCCTCCCAGCTGTGCCTGGACTCAGCTCATGAGAGGCCTGGGAGAGGAAGCAGTGGCACAAATGCTGGTCCTGGAGGTCTAAAGCTGCGCTGTCCAAGAGAAAGATAATGTGAGCCACAGATACAAGCCACATGGGTAACTTTATATTTTCTAGCAGCCACATTACACAAGTAAAAGGGAAACAAATGAATTTTAATAACATATTTTATTTAACCCAATACCCAAAATATTTCAACACATATATAAAAAAGTTATTGACATATTTTACACTCCTTTTGTTATCATACTAAGCCTTCAGAGTCTGGTTTGTGTTTACACTTGCAGTGTATCACAGCTCGGACCAGCCGTATTGCAAGGGCCTGACAGCTGTAAGTGGCTAGCGGCTACATATTGGATAGCACGGATCTAAAGGGCATCATCTGACCAAGACCCACAAAGGGAACCAAGAAAAGGGCTGCTACCCTGAGCTCCTCAGGACTGCCCTAAGTTTGGGAAATCGTCTCCCCTCTGCTCCAGATCTAGATCTCTTTGAAGTACTTTTTAAAAGTCCTTTATAGAAGCAAAATTCTGCCTGCAAGTGAAATACAGAGAAACAATACTAAAACAGACAATGGCTGAACTGCTCAGACTATCGAGGATTTAGCAGGTCCCCCATTGGTCCCAGAGCCCCCCAGGGTGTGAAGAAATATGAAAATCGCTGCCTTTGAAGATTCCAAAAGGAAACGAAACGATAACTGAATGTCAGGACTCTCCAGATACTTGCACATCTATTACTTTTTCAGCCTCACATCACAATCACCTGCCAAGGAAGCAGCACCCTCACGGAGTAGAAGAGGAAGTAGGCTCAGGGGAGCTACTGCCCAAACCTACACGTGCTCACTGGACCACGCTGCCCTGGAAAAACAGACACCTGAATTCATTTCCAACTTCAGAACTCACACACCAAGTTTCTTGCCCCAAAAGCCTCCAAATTTGGACCCCAAATTTAGCTTAAGGATTCCCATTATACAAATGAGATTAACAGCTTTGGCCAGATGAGAGCTAGACTACTGTGAGGCTACTCAGAGCTGTCTGGGCTTGCCTGGAAGCCCTCCAGCACTCAAGAAAAGACACCTTTTGAAAAAAAAATTATTTTTATTGGAACTCATCTGAACATCAGATATACCTGGTGTTGGTTAGCAAGAACCGTTTGTACATTTGATATTGATGATGCCAAAACCAAACAGTGACTGGACATAGTGGGGAGAGATGCTGAGAACAAAAACCTGACTATGGAGAGCAAAAGAAAAGCCAGTCAGATTCAGCGAGGATGC
>PVKV010037786.1:0-14504 GCA_004027835.1 Alouatta palliata
GTAATCCCAGCACTTTGGGAGGCCGAGGCGGGTGGATCACGAGGTCAAGAGATCGAGACCATCCTGGTCAACATGGTGAAACCCCGTCTCTACTAAAAATACAAAAATTAGCTGGGCGTGGTGGCACGTGCCTGTAGTCCCAGCTACTCGGGAGGCTGAGGCAGGAGAATTGCTTGAACCCAGGAGGCGGAGGTTGCGCCTCGGTTGAGCCGAGATCGCGCCATTGCACTCCAGCCTGGGCAACAAGAGCGAAACTCCGTCTCAAAAAAAAAAAAAAAAAAAGAAAAAAATCAGGAACTAGCTGGGCACGGTGGCTCATGCCTGTAATCCAGCACTTTGGGAGGCTGAGGCAGGCAGATCACTTGAGCTAGCCTGCCCAACATGGCGAAACCCCATCTGTACTAAAAAAATACAAAAATTAGTCGGTCATGATGGTGCGTGCCTGTAATCCCAGCTATTCGGGAGGCTGAGGCAGTAGGATTGCTTGAATCTGGAAGGCAGAGGTTGCAGTGAGCTGAGATTGTGCCACTGCACTCCAGCCTGGGTGACAAGAGTCGAATTCCGTCCCAAAAAAAAAAAAAAAAAGGAACTAGATCCAGGTGCAGTAGTACACACCTGTAGTCCCAGCTACTCAGGAGACTGAGGCGGGAGGATCACTGGACCTCAGGAGTTCAAGACCAGGCTCAACAAAATAGCAAGACTCCCTTCTCTAAAAAAATAAATGAAAGTCAGGAACTAGATGAGGATGGTCATTATCACCACATCCGCTGAATATCTGTATCTTCTTCCTGAATAGCACAAAGGCTTTAAAATCTTAACTCAATTAAGGCTCACCAATCCCTCAATATACCTACAAATATACTTTGATTAAAAAAAATGGATCCAACAGGAAAAAATGGGATCTAAGAAACAATAATTAATAAAATTGTTCAACATTTTACAAATGTGGGTAGAGACAAAATTACACTGCAATTTTAATGCCTAGAGAATTTATTTCATGTATTTTTTACATTCAACAAACATTCATTCGTATCGTATCATGGGAAATATGTCTTAATATAAAAATTTTAAAACATAATGAAAAGAAGAAAAAAATCATACCATGAACTTCCATGGTGCACGCTTCAGCAATTACTAACATTTTGCTCATTTTGTTTTAATAGACTGTTAACTTTTGCTGAGGTTACTCCAGTATTTAATGCAAATCCCAGATACATATAATTTTGCCCTTGGATACTTTAGTATGCATCTATAAAAACTGAAACTTAAAAAAAAATACAGCGCAATTATCACATCAAATAATCACCTTAACATCACCTAATACTCAGTTATCCTGGGTACATGGATAGAGGCTAATACTGTGTGTGTGTATATATAAGCATATATGGATATATATTCAATACTATCATCCCAAGAATATCTTGAGAAACCTTTTGTCAGATTCTCGCTAAAATATTTTTTTTTTTTGAGAGAGAGAGTTTTGCTCTTGTTCCCCAGACTGGAGTGCAGTGGCATAATCTTGGCTCACTGCAACCTCTGCCTCCCGAGTAGCTGGGATTACAGACGCCCGCCACCATGCCTGGCTAATTTTTTGTATTTTTAGTAGAGATGGGGTTTTGCCGTGTTGGTCAGGGTGGTCTCAAACTCCTGACCTCAGTTGATTTGCCCGCCTTGTCCTCCCAAAATACTGGCATTACAGGTGTGAGCTGCCGAGGCTGGCCCTGCTAAAATCTTAATGCAGAATCTCATGATCATTTTTTCTAATCCATAAGCCTTTTTAAGGAAATGTATTTGATTTGTCATTGCGTTTATTTATTGAGCCTAAGAGGTTGTCCCAATGATCACTGCATCCTTTTCTAAATCTTTATAAACCATCAATTTAATAATCCACTTTGAAATCTTACATGATGAGTCTCTGGAAAATCTTTTCTTCTCTTTTAAACAGTGGATTAGCCAGGTGTGGTGGTGTGCACCTGTAACCCCAGCTCCTCAGGAGGCTGAGGCAGGAGAACTGCTCGAACCCGGGAGGCAGAGGTTGCTGGTTGTGGTGAATTGAGATGGCGCCATTGCTCTCCAGCTTGGGCAACAAGAGTGAAACTCCGTTTCAAAAAACAAACAACAAACAAAAAAATACTGGAAACACAGCTTCAGCCTTTTTTTTTTTTTTTTTTTGAGACTGTGTCCAAAAAAAAGTACAATTACATATATAATGATTACACATATTATATATATAATTACATTTATTCCAGTCTAGGTTCACAGTTTTTTTTCTTTTAAAAATTATTTATCTATTTATTTTTATCTAACAGAGATGGGGTCTGCTATGTTTCCCGGGCTGGTCTCAAACTCCTGGGCTCAAGCGATCCTCCCTCCTCAGTGTCTCGAAGTATTGGGATTGCAGGCGTGAGCCACCACGCCTGGCCTAAGTTAAGTTCTGCATTCATTTGATCTCCTTCCTTAGGGAGCTCAGCTGCATGGATTTTTTTGTGTAAGCTGATTTCTCCAAGAGATGTTCCTGTACACTGCCAAACCCTCCCATTGCCAACTTGGGCAAAGGCCAAAGGAGATCTTCAATTAATTCCATTCTTTCTGTGTTCTGGATTTATTGTGTTGAAATCAAGATGTCGTTTCCATATTGAAATTGGAAGCTGTGTTATTATGAATGAAAACAGAAATAACTTGTTAACAACACCAGTTCTTAATTGCCTGTTCTTTATTTTATGGTTTGGCAAGCTTTCCTGCAAGAAAAAAAAAAAAGATGTCTACACAAAAAAATTAAAATGAAAAAGGACCGGGGTGGGGGTGGGAAGCTGGTGCTCATGGAATCTAGTGGGTCTTCTGGCTCTAAACTGAATGAGCTCAAGACAAGGAACTACCAGACATGGAAAGCGATAGGGATGGACAGAGTGTGGTGTCTACACCTTGTTTCTTCCTGCTACTTCTTATTTTCTCTGCCATCTATAAATCATCTCATCTAGGCTTTCTTGAGAGCTTCCACGGTTTTGTTTTTTCTTTAAAAAATTATGGTAAAATATACATAATACAATTTTTCATTTTAACCATTTTAAGCTTATGTTTTAGTGGCATTAAGTGTATTCAGTGTTATGCAATCACCAGCACAGCCCTCTCCAGAACTTTTTCATCTTCCCAAACTGAAACTCTGTACCTGTTAACTCCCCATCCCCCCTTCCCTGCATAAACAACTTCCCATTATCCTTTCTTCCAATCCCTAGTAACCACGCTTCTACTTTCTGTCTCTCTGAATTTGATTGCTCTTAGGTACCTCCTGTGAGTAGAATCATCCAGTATTGTCCTTTTGCGACCAGCTTATTTCACTTAACATATGACATCAAGATTCATCTATGTTGTAGTATGAGCCTCTGTTTTTTTTTTGGAATTTCAGTAAAGAACACAATAAAAATTTATCCTCTTAACAATTTTAAGTGTTCAGTATTATTAACGATAGGCACATGGTTGTAAAACAGATCTCTAGAACTTCTTCATTTCGCATGACTGGAA
Source organism: Alouatta palliata (assembly GCA_004027835.1). Lineage (NCBI taxonomy): Eukaryota > Metazoa > Chordata > Mammalia > Primates > Atelidae > Alouatta > Alouatta palliata. The sequence goes on from PVKV010037786.1 coordinate 3,520, forward strand.
CTCTATGTCCACTGAGCAACTTCCCTTGTTTCTCTCCCACCGGCCCCTGGAAACCACCACTCTACTTTTGTTTCTGAGTTTGATTTTTTTATACATCTCATGTGAGTTGATTTATGCAGATTTATATTTTTGTGATTGGCTTGTTTCATTTAATGCCTTCAAGCTTCATCCATGTGGTAGCTTATGACAGGATTTCCTTGTTTTTTAAAGCTGAATATTATTCCACTGTATGGACATACCACATTTTCATTATCCATTCAATCATCAATGCGCATTTGAGTTGCTTCCACCTCCTGGCTGTTGTGAATGCTGTTGCAATGAACATGGGTGTGCAGATATCTTTTTGAGATCCTGTTGTTGAAAAATATTCAGAAATAATCCCAGCACTTTGGGAGGCCAAGGTGGGCAGATCACAAGGTCAAGAGATCAAGAGCATCCTGGCCAACATGGAGAAACCCTGCCTCTACCAAAAAAAAAAAAATACAAGACTTAGCTGGGCATGGTGGCATATGCCTATAGTCCCAGCTACTTAGGAGGCTGAGACAGGAGAATCAGTTGAACCTGGGAGGCGGAGGTTGCAGTGAGCCGAGATTGTACCACTGCACTCCAGCCTGGGCAACAGATCGAGACTCTGTCTTAAAAAAAAAAAAAAAGAAAAAGAAAAGAAAAATATTCAGAAGTAGAACTTCTGGATCATGTGGTAATTCTATCTTTGATGTTTTGAAGAACCTCCATATTGTTTTCCATAGTGGCTGCACCATTTTGCATTCCCACCAACAGCACCCAAGGGCTTCAATTTCCCCACATCCTTGCCAACCCTTGGTATTTTCTTTGCTTTTGAAAATGGCCATCCTAACGGACATGAGGTGATGTCTCATTGTGATTTTAGTTTGCATTTCCCTGATGATTAGTGATGTTGAGCATCTTCTCACAGGTTTGTGGCCATTTGTATATTCTCCATAGATTTTTCTGTCACCCCACCCCTCACTTTTTCTGAGCTTTTTCCACAGTCATACATCCATGCTAACAACAGATAAATCTATTACCCTATTTGTTCTTATCAAGAGGAGGAAGCAAGAGAACTGAAAATAAAAAGATGTATTTAAGAGATGAGCTAGAAAAAGAAAGCAGGGAGGAAAATTGGAAAGTGCACAGTGGAGGGGCAGAAATGGGACAGAGGGAGCAGCAAAGCAGAACTGGGGGTGAGAGAAAGGGACACCGACCACCATGTCCCCAAGAAAATTCAGAGTCAGCCGGGCGCGGTGGCTCACGCCTGTAATCCCAGCACTTTGGGAGGCCGAGACGGGTGGATCACGAGGTCAAGAGATCGAGACCATCCTGGTCAACATGGTGAAACCCCGTCTCTACTAAAAATACAAAAATTAGCTGGGCATGGTGGCACGTGCCTGTAGTCCCAGCTACTCGGGAGGCTGGGGCAGGAGAACTGCTTGAACCCAGGAGGCGGAGGTTGCGGTGAGCCGAGATTGCGCCATTGCACTCCAGCCTGGGCAACAAGAGCGAAACTCCGTCTCAAAAAAAAAAGAAAATTCGGAGTCAGAGATCTTCCTCATCACCTGCCTTACTGCCAAGCAACCTGAAGATCAGAATCCCCATCCCTTGGTGCCTTTATGGCTCTAGAAAAATCTTTTAAGAAAGTAGGCTAAAAATAAGTCAGGACTCACATCTTGGTGTCTCTTAAGACAAGGAAGTGTCATCCCCAAACTGCCCCATTCATCCTCTGATGTGATCCAGTTTCCATCCTCACCACTCTCAAACCCATCCACTGAGTTCCTGGAATACCTGCTCTGTGTCCAGCAAATTTCTATACACTCCCACCATTTGTCCCATAGAGCCCCCACTTCCTTTCCAGAACAACTACTTCCTTCCTAATCATCTCAAGAGATTATCTTTCATTTTTACACACATACTCATCTCAGGTCCCAAGATGGGCTCAGCGCCCTTCCTCCCAGTCTTCCAGACTTTTCTCTCTTTTAAATTATTTATTTATTTATTTATTAAGACAAGGTCTCACTCTGTCACTCAAGATGGAGTGCAGTGATGTGGTCACGGCTCACTCCAGCCTCAACCTCCCAGGCTCAAGTGATCCTCCCACCTCAGCCTCCCAGGTAGCTGGCACTACAGGCATGTGTCTCCTCCCTGCTTTCATCTTCATATGGGCATTTTCTTCCTGTTTCATTGCATCACCTTCCTTCTGTGTGTGTTGGGTTCAAATTTCTCTCTTCTTATATGGATACCAAATAACCTGTTAGTGTGGATGTATAAATGTGGAAAAAGAAAAACGCTCAGAAATTGTCAGGGGGATGGCATAATGTGCCACCATGCCCAGCTAATTTTTTTTTTTTTTTTTTTTTTGGTAGAGACGGGGTCTCATTATGTGGCCCACATTAGTCTCAAACTACTGGGCTCAAGCAATCTCTCCTCGGCCTCCCAAAGTGTGGGGATTATAGAGGTGAGCCCCCATGCCTGGCCTCTTCCTTTCTTTATTGCAAAATGATCCCAGCTCCCCTAATGCTCAGAACATCAGCTACATCCTCCTCTCACCTTCCACCTTCTGCATCAAGCAGCTTCCCAGCCACTGCCCCTGATCACTGAAAAGTATGCTCCTGACTGTCTTTCCGCCCCAATTTCTGCCACTGTTTACATGCCAGCCCTCCTTTCCTTCACCATCTCATTAACAGCAACATTTTGCGTCACTCCGTCTATCTCAGCTGCCCAGCACCAAGGCCAAACCCTGGATCTTGTCATCACCAGAAAGTGCACCACCTCTAAAATCTCAAAGTCAGACATTTCCTTCTTTAATCCCATCTCCTATCCTTCCAGTTTATTTGCTCCAGGATACCCACAGGAACAATTCTGGGGCCTCATTGAGATGTCTTCATGGATCCATCATCTCATTCTCCAGTGTCCAGCCAGGATTTTGCAGCTCAGAGTTATAATCACTCCCTGGCAAACACTCTCAGCTTCCTCTCTTTCCCTCTGGAAGAAAAACCCAATTCTGGCTGGGCGTGGTGGCTCACGCCTGTAATCCAAGCACTTTGGAGGCCAAGGCGGGCGGATCACCTGAGGTTGGGAGTTCAAGACCAGCCTGACCAACATGGTGAAAACCCGCCTTAAAAAAAAAGAAAAACCCAGTTCTACATAACAGCAACTCTGCTGTGTCCATGCCTGTAGATGAACTTTACTGAAAAATTCACCCATTTGGGCAGACTCATCTAGATTTACATGAACTTTAAGTAGCCAGAAATTATACCATGCTTCACTAATAAGTTCACTCTCTCACTCCCTAAAATCATTCTCTCAGGCCTTTCTTCTCTCCTCAAGCCTTCACACACTCCCCATCCCCTTCTTCCCTTATGGTGATGTCTGCAATTCACATTGTAAAACTCCCATATGATCAATGTGATATGCATGTGCCTGTCAGCTTAAACTTCATTCTAAGTGTGGTTAGTAATATGCCACCTTGCACAGTCAAGGCACCGAGGCCTGGCTGTGGGGGGCATGAGGAGCACTGTGGGGGTGTGGTGGAGAGAAGGAGGCATGCAGGCACCAAGACGCACACCGCATGGTCTCCAGAGCTTCAGGACCCCCAAACCCTGCTGGAGTCTTCACGCTCCTGTGCTGCTGATGTTTACATTTGAGTGGCTCCATCCATTACCTGGAGGATTTTTATTCTTGGCCTTCCTGTCTTCACTCCCTCCCTTATCCCCACTCCCTCCACGTGTTGCTCTGTATGGCCTTCCTACTGATCATGGTTTAGGTGAACCATGGAAGGCACAGACCCACATCTCTGCAGACTAGTGAAGGTCGTATCCTTTTCCTGTGGCTGCTGTACAAAAATACCAAACACTTGGATGGCTTAAAACAACAGAAACTAACCTGGGCAACATGGAAAAACCCTGTCTCTACAAAAAAAAAAAAAAAAAACAAATGAAAATTAGCTGGGTGTGGTGGTGAGCACCTGGAGTCCCATCTACTTGGGAGGCTGAGGTGGGAGGATTTCTTGAGCCTGGGAGGTGGAGGTTGCGATGAGCCGAGACCATGCCACTGCACTCTAACCTGAGTATCAGAGCAAGACCCTGTCTCAAACAAAACAGAACAAAACAAACAACAGAGAGTTATCTGCCATTTCTGGGGGCTAAAAGTCTGACATCAAGGTGTCAGCAGGATGACACTTCCTCTAAAATCTAGAGGGGAGGTCCTTGCATCTCCTGGTTTCTAGTATCTCTCTGTGTTTCTTGGATTATAGATGCCTTGTTCCAGTCTCTGCTTTCATCTTCACATGGGCATCTTCTTCCTGTTTCAATGTATCATCTTCCCTGTATGCATCTAGGTCCAAATTTCCCTATTATAGGGATATCAAACATACTGGATTAGGCACCTCCCTACTCCATTTGCATTAGTCTGTTCTCACATTGCTATAAAGAAATACATGAGACTGGGTAATTTACTTATTTACTTATCCTTTTTTTTTTGAGACAGAATCTTGCTCTGTCACCCAGGCTGGAGTGCAGTGGTGCAATCATGGCTCACTGCAACCTCCGCCTCCCAGGTTCAAGTGATTCTCATGCCTCAGCCTCCTGGGTAGCTGGAATTACAGGCATGCACCACCATGCCTGGCTAATTCTGTGTTTTTAGTAAAGATGATGTTTTGCCATGTTGGCCAGCTGGTTTCAAATTCCTGACCTCAAGTGATCTGCCTGCCTCAGCCTGCCAAAGTGCTGTGATTACAGGCATGAGCCACTGTGCCTGGTCTGAGGCTGGATAATTTATAAAGAAAAGAAGTTTAATTGGCTCACTGTTCTGCATGGTATATAGGAAGCATGATGCTGGTATCTGCTTGTCTTCTTGGGAGGCTTCAGGAAACTTACAGTCCTGGTGGAAGGCAAAGTGGGAGCCAGCCAGTCACATGGCCAGAGCAGGAGCAAGAGAGTGAGATGGGAGCCACATACGTTTCAATGACCAGATCTCACAAGAACTCATTCACTATGGCAAGGACAGCACCAAGCGGGATGGAGCTAAACCACTCGTGAGGAATCTGCCCCCATGACCCAATCACCTCCCACAGGCCCTACCTCCAACATTGGGAATTACATTTCAATATGAGATCTGGGCAGGTACACAGATCCTAACTATATCACCAGTATAACCTCATTTTACCTAATTACATCTGCAGTGAGCCTATTTCCAAATAAGTTCACATTTGAAGTACTGGGGGCTAGGACTTTGATGTGTCTTTTGTAGGGACACAAATGCAACCATTACAAAGCTGAATACACCATTGACGTACATTTTCTTATTCAGCGAAAGCTGTGGAAAGCCACAAAAGTGAATTTATTGTTATTCCTGAACTAGGTGGAGCTCAGTGTGAATCAACAGAGCAGAATCTGGAAAAACTTTTCAGTTAATACTTAGAGATCCTAACAATTTCTCTGGGGCTCTTCTGATATTTACCATTAGGCTCAAAGATTCCAGCACAGCTATTAAAATGAAACCCAGGGGGAGAGTTGATGAGCCGTTGGATATCTAATAAAATGAGTATTGGTATTAGGGAAAAATTGGACTCCATGTCTTTGAGCAATTACTTGAAGAAATCCCGTAATATAACTTATGGAGGCCATTGCAGTGGATGTTATTACATGTTGTCATGGAGCTCCAGAAGAATGGTGTGAATGTGAATGTGGGGGGTGAAGGGAAAGTTTGCCCTTCACCCTCGGAAGCTTTGCTGAAAAATCAACTCACAAAAGGCAGGTCCACTGGAAAAAAAGCATAAACATTTATTTGATCACAGTTTTATGTGACATGGAAGCCTCTAGAATGAAGACTCAACCCCCCACACCGCCCGAGTGGAGTCTAGAAGTTTAGATCCCATCTTGAGGTTACAGAAAGAATTGGGCCTTGGGTCCTGATAAAACAGGTTATGGGAAGGGGAGAAGGAGAATTCTGTTGCAGGCAATGCATGATTCCTAGGGAGGATTTGGGCAGACTGCAAGAGTGTACAGTGGTCTAGGCAAAGTCTGTTGGGCCCACAGAGCGGACAATGGTTGGTGACAAAATTCTGTCCAGGTTTGTTGACAGACTTTAATCTTCATTCCTGTTTTATGGGTTCAGTTAATGAAAATCGAGGGAAGGGCCCTGGTATGGTGGCTCACGCCTGTTATCTCAACACTTTGAGACATTTAGATGGGAGTATTGTTTGAGCCCAGGAATTTGAGATCAGCCTGGGCAACATGGCAAGACCCTGTCTCTACAGAAAACTTAAAAAGTTAGCTGGGCATGATGGCATGAACCTGTGGTCTCAGTTATTTGGGAGGCTGACATGGAGGATTGCTTGGGCTTGGAAGGTCGAGACTGTAGTGAGCCATGTTTGCACTACGGCACTCCAGCCTGAGTGAGACGCTATCTCAAAAAAAAAAAAGAAAGAAAGAAAAGAAAAAGAAAACCAGAATGCTTCTGAGGGGAAAAGCATTCAGGGAAAGGACTAGAGTTCATTGTTTTCTTCTCTGTTAGGTCCAGAATTTAGGCAAATAAGGGCACTCTGGAGAACAACTCCACCTAATGCTTTCAGAGAGATGGAGGAAGGTTGGGGGAGAGGACAGAGACCTTGAAGTTTTTTTTCAGTTCAGCATGTACAAAGCACTCTATTTTGGGAAATTGGTTTTTGACCCCCAATATGAGCTTCTCCTTTTTGAATGATGCCTATCAAGTCGGCGTAGAAAATGGTAAGAGAATTCCATGAGTTGTGTGGTTGGAACAGGTCCATAAAGGCGCTGATCCTTATGGGATGCCACCTGCACCACCTCATGCCAAGACAAGTCCCAGCCTGAACCTCACAGAGGCATTGGTGCTGCTCCTGGAGGATTCTGAAGCCTCAAACTAATGGAAATATTCTCTTTTCAAGATGTAATCCTTTTTTAATGGCAACTCATTAGAAAAATGTTTATTTAGGGCAGAGGAAAGGAAGACCAGCATAAAAATATTTCCATTTTAAAAATGATGGCGTAAAGGTGTAAAGGCCCAGCTGGGATAGACATTTTAATAAAGAAACGGCATTTTAAAATGATTTGTGTCAGCCATGCACAGTGGCTCATGCCTATAATCCCAGTACTTTGGGAGGCTGAGGTGGGCAGATCGCCTGAGGTCAGGAGTTCCAGATCAACCTGGCCAACATGGTGAAATCCCATATCTACTACAAATAAAAAATTATCCAGGTATGGTGGTAGGTACCTGTAATCCTAGCTACTTGGGAGGCTGAGGCAGGGAGAATTGCTTGAACCCAGAAGGTGGAGGTTGCAGTGAGCCAAGATCATGCCATTGTACTCCAGCCTGGGCGACAAAAGTGAAACTCCATCTCAAAATAATAATAATAATAAATACAATGATGTGTGTCAACATATAATACATTTTCGGTGTTGCCAACTCTTACCCATGTTGTACCACAGATACCTTCTTTTTTATTTTTATTTTTTATTTTTAATGTAGAGACAGGTCTTTCTATGTTGCCCAAGTTGATCTCAAACTTCTAGTCTCAAGGTATACTCAGCCTCCCAAAGGGCTGGGATTACAGGCATGAGCCACCACTCCCAACCAATAGATACTTTATATCTTTGTTCCTAATAAAGGGTTCCAGAGCTCCTAAGCAAAAAGGCCCAGAGCAGCACACCCAGAATGTTATTCAAGAGGGCCATACTGCAGGGTGACTATAACACATTGTTATATTGTCCCTATTTTAGTCCAGAGCTGACCCTTTGCTAATGTATCCGATGTTAAGAAATGGGATTTTGTTGTCAAAGCTATTGGCTTGTGAGTGATAGATGTTAGAAAGGTCTACTTTTTGGGGGACATTAAGGGTATACAAGATGTGTGGACCAAGTAAAATAGCTAAAAAAGACCCCGGACATTCACACCTATATGCCTTACATGGATACGATAAAAGCATCCACTGAAGCCTTCAGCCTGCACCTATTACAGATGGGGCACCTGTAAAAAGATCCATGGTAAGAGGAGACATTGCTATGTTCGGCCAATGGTGCAGGAGGCTTTCTGATTTCATGATACCAAATAGAAGGCACAGAATGTTGCCTGCAGAAAGTTGTTCAAGTGAATCCTTCATGGAGTTGGAATATACAGGTTGGAATTCCTATGTGTCAGTCAGCCTTAGCTAGCTTATGCTGTGGTAACAAACAGTCCTCCAATTTAAGGTGGCTTACAACAACCAAAGTTTAATGCATGCTGACCACAGGTCAGTTGAGGTCCTACTCTGTGTCCTCTTCATTCCACAACCAAGGCTGAGTGAGCAGTCCCTCTCTTGGACATGCTGGTCTCAAGGTTGAGGGCAAGCATGATGGTGGAACCAAGAGAAGGACTTTTAAAACCTCCATTTGGAAGTTATACATATCACTTCTGCTCACACTTCATTGGCCAAAGCAAACCACACCCAAGCCTGGGGTTGATGGGCCAGTAGCAAGGAACATAGACAAAAATGCAACTTCCCAATCCTATGGGGCCAGGGAGCTGGGAGTTTGACTGACCTTGCAGAGCTGATGGGGTGAGCGGCTTTGTGCCTGCTTAGCTAACGACTGTCTAACAAATAACTCTATTGGAGGCTTGCTTTCATTCTGCCTTTGTGTGGAGTGGTGGTGGGCAGCTGGCTAACCCTGACCTGGTGTAATTTCTTTGAACCAAGATTGTGCATAACCAACCGGCTCAGGGAAGTTTGCCACAGCCCCTCCCTGGATTCCCTGACAAAGTCCCATTGCCTCCACAAAAGTTCCCGGTAGGAATTCCACTCCTACTGAGAGAGAGAGAGACAGAAAAAGAGAGAGAGAGAGAAAGGCCAGGTGTGGTGACTTACGCCTATAATCCCAGCACTTTGGGAGGCTGAGGTGAGTGGACCACTTGAGGCAGGAGTTCAAGACCAACTTGGCCAATATGGCAAAACCCCATCTCTACTAAAAGTACAAAATATTAGCCAGACGTGGTAGCACAAACCTGTAATCCCAACTACCTGGGAGGCTGAGACAGGAGAATCACTTGAAGTCAGGAGGCAGAGGTTGCAGTTAGCCAAGATTGCGCCATTGCTCTTGCAGCCTGGGCAACAAAGTGAGACTGTCTCAGGAAAAAAAAAAAAGTTTGGCTTTTTCCATTTTCCCCAATCTCTCTTCTGGATCATCACATTCTTCCTTTTTACTGAATCATACCCATTAGCACACAAACATGCAGAAGTTTTTCTCCTCTTAAAACAAAAACAAACTCTTTTAAATGTACAGCCCTCTTTGTTGACTGCCTCATGTCCGTTTCCTTTTTTAAAATTTTAATTTTTGTAATTGAACATTTTTTTTCAACTGACCTCTCATAAAGTACTATCTCTAGTCTTGAGTGCATATACTTAATAAAAGTAATTCAATTGCAAATGAACATTTTGATTTAACTTTGGATGATTGACACTTATGTTCCGTATTTCTACCGTGAGCACATCTGCTGACTTCAAAAGTAACACATATTGGCTGAGAAAAAAGGTCTTAACTATTCAGGATTCATGTACTGACTAGTCTCATTTTCTTCAAGTGGCTTATAATTAAAGAAAAAATAATGTACTTTCTCTTTTTCTCTGCATGAGATGTGTACCTCAGTAAGTTCATCCAGAATTGGTTGCCCTTTATATTCAGTTTAAGAATAAATTTCACTGGGGGTGGTGACTCAAGCCTGTAATCCCTGCACTTTGGGAGGCCGAGGTGGGCAGATCACGAGGTCAGGACTTCGAGACCAGTCTGGCCAACATAGTGAAGCTCTGTCTCTACTAAAACTAAAAAAAAAAAAAAAAATTAGTGGTGTGCACCTATAACCCCAGCTACTCAGGAGGCTGAGGCAGGAGAATCGTGTGAACCCAGGAGGTGGAGTTTGCAGTAAGCCAAGATCGTGCCATTGCACTCCAGCCTGGGAGACAAGTGTGAGAATTTATCTCAAAAAAAAAAAAAAAAAAAGAAGGAAAGAAAGAAAGAAAAATTGCCATGATATTTGTTTTCGAGCAATTGGACAACAGTATAATTTCTTTTCAAAAATAAAATACTTTTGTTAAACTTTTTTTGTTTTTAGATGGGGTCTTGCTATGTTGCCCAGGCTGGTTGCAAACTCCCGGGCTCAAGCAATCTTCCCACCTGGGCCTCCCAAAGTGCTGGGACCACAGGCATGAGCCACCACACCTAGCCCATCTCTCTGCTTTTCAGCTGTGGGGTGGGGCATGGAAAGCGCCACGAAGACAAATGGCTTGTCTGTTTCTTTTCCCAAAAAAGCTTTTCAAAAGAATTATCTGCACTTGCTCTATCTACTTAATATTTAGTCCTTCACAATTAAGCCAATTCAGCCTGGCTTCACCTCCACAACACCACAAAACCTGGGTTTTTGCTAGATCAGTGGAAACCTCTTTGTTGCTAAATCCAGTAGACATTTTTTATTTCTCATATACTGGCCTCTTCACAGCATTCAGTGCTTTGTCTGCAGCCTTCATTGAGAAATGCTCTTCTAGCTTCCTCGACTCTCCTCGCTCTCCCTTCCTAGGGACTCATCTGCTCTCTCTCTTTGGGAGCACTGACATCTTTTCTGACCACTGGGCATTTATATCCAACTGATCATCTAACACATCAACTTGGCTATGACACTGGTGTTTCCAGGTATTCTTAAATCCAGATGCGATCTGGTCTCCACCCACCCTTGTTCACTGCCTTTTCTCCTCTTATCAGTGAGTGGCACTTCCACATACCCAGACATGCAGCGCACAGGCTTCATACTTCCCATATGCTCCTCTGTCTCACCCATCTCCACTACTTCATACTTCCCACCATGTGCTCCACTGTCTCACCCATCTCCACTACTTCATACTTCCCACCATGTGCTCCACTGTCTCACCCATCTCCACTACTTCATACTTCCCACCATATGCTCCACTGTCTCACCCATCTCCACTACTT